>JAQJVL010003790.1:0-54740 GCA_035578905.1 Stictocephala bisonia | reverse complement strand
TTTATAGTGATAAAAAACTACCTCATCCCAGCTCCACTTTACAACCCGTACACTAAACCAACGACCCAAACATCTTATCTGATTTTGTGGACCCCTATTGTAGACTACTCCGAACACATTCATAATGGTCCCTGCTCGTAAACCCAAACCAGTGACAGCTTAGTTACACGTCACATACACATACAGTATTAATTTTATTTGGGGTGTACCTTTTTTTTACGTTAAAGAAAAACAGTGAAAATTATATCAAACACGACTCAATTTGGCATTCTGTTTTAAAATAAGCTTTTTAAGTAAGCTTTTGATTGATATAATCTTGTATAAGAGAATATCCAGAAAATTTTGACTGCTAAGCACGGGATCAAAGAATATGGGTACTTTGATGACAAAAATTAAGACCTTACTAGTCAGTGCATGTTTAAATGTCTGTATTTTTCAAAATATTTCTTCAGAATTCTATTTAATATGTAACACGTATTTTTGAACATATTTGATTGTTAACTTCACCAAAATTTGAAAATTTAGGCTCAAAACAAACTACAATAATAATGATTAATTAACACTTTATGTAATCATAACAGTGAAAAGTTACAGCAAAAATTTATAAACATTAATAAATGAACACAATTAAAACTTTTGTTTTCTTGCTTTTTTCTTTGCAAACGATGACACCAAGTCACCAACGTTAATGCTTCGTGCAACTTCTCACAGTGCTAACTACACCACTACTCACAGTCACACTGCAATTCATTTTGCAATTCCCACCAACAATACCTTGCGTCAATTAAAACTCAACTTCTTTGTTTTACTTTTATCGTCAACAAATTTGCAGTAAATTATTTTACCCCAAAAAAGTTTTCCTTTAAAACTGGTTTTTCCGTTTTTTTTCTCTGGCGCCCCTGAAGTGTTGGCGCCCTAGGCAGTCGCCTAGTTCGCCTATACCACAGAATATAGACAGTCTATATTCTGTGCCTATACGGTCGCGCCGGCCCTGGTTAGTTGCTTCCAGATTAAACATAAATTCAGCTACAGCCATGCAATGTGCAGTGTCGTCACAGAGTATATAATGATACTGATAATCTGTAATCTGTGGTGCCGTCATGAAAATTCAGTTACAACCTTGCAAAGTACAGTGTCGTCACAGAGTATATAATGATACTGATTGTCTGTAATCTGTGGTGTCGTCATGTAAATTCAGTTACGTTCTTGCAAAGTGAAGTTCGTCACAGAGTATATAACGATACTGATTGTAATCTGTGGTGTCGTCATGTAAATTCAGTTACATTCTTGCAAAGTGCAGTGTCGTCACAGAGTATATAATGATAATGATTATCTGTAATCTGTGGTGTCGTCATGTAAATTCAATTACAGCCTTGCAAAGTACAGTGTCGTCACAGAGTATATAATGATACTGATTGTCTGTAATCTGTGGTGTCGTCATGTAAATTCAGTTACAGCCTTGCAAAGTGCAGTATCGTCACAGAGTATATAATGATACTGATTGTCTGTAATCTGTGGTGTCGTCATGTAAATTCAGTTACAGCCTTGCAAAGTGCAGTATCGTCACAGAGTATATAATGATACTGATTGTCTGTAATCTGTGGTGTCGTCATGTAAATTCAGTTACAGCCTTGCAAAGTGCAGTATCGTCACAGAGTATATAATGATACTGATTGTAATCTGTGGTGTCGTCATGTAAATTCAGTTACTGCCGTACAATACGCAGTGTTGTCACAGAGTGTATATAATGATACTAATTATGTATTTGTAAAATGCATGTGCTAGATGCTGATAGTTTGCAATATTTCAGCAATACAAATGAAATTTATAAAATACTTACAGCTGGCCAAGGAAGTATGCCAGTACAGAAAAAACTCCTCCCAGTCCAAACATGGTGTAAGTAAGTACTCCAAACCGTCCCGGCTTGAGGGTAAGAAAAAATGTACTCTTGAGAAATGCCTTAACCTTAATTAGTTAGTTAAAGTTATGTTTCAGCTCAATTATATTTTCGTCCATCCAGGAAAAATTCGCCATCTTTATTTCAGTGACTTTCAATTTTACATTCCGGTTAATAATGAAGAATTTTTCGGGACTTTAGTAATAAGTTTCAGGTAATATTTTCTAGTTTTGTTGGCAACACTGATTATTAGTAAATTGAACAACAACGTTTGGCTTGCTGTACAAGAAACAGTTGAGAACAACTAATTAACTTGAGATATTTTGTAGGAACTAAGCGTTAATTATAAATTATAATAGAAACGCATGAAATTTGCACGCAATTTGGAAAATTATGCTAAGGTTCTTTAAATCAGTATGGTCGAGACACGGTAGGCCTATTTATTCTTCTTAATGGCAGTGTAGCATAATTCTATAAGTAGTTTTGCTATGATATATATATATTGGTTAGATTACCAACTAAAATATATATATATATATATATAAATATATATTTATTGTTGAGGACAAACAAAATAATGTACATAGTTCTAGTTTACTGTGTCGCTTGAGGTGACGTGAATTGTAGAAACTTTGCTGTTGTAGCAAATTGAACAATGCATTATTCTCGACATACTCGGAGTCTTTATGTATGTCACTTGGCAGTACATTGTTACTTCTTCTGAGAACTATCAGGAAGAATTCAGCAGTGTCAGCAACCGACTGTCAGCGGACAACTGCACGCCTCGGCGCACATCTGGACTGGGCCCGGCCTTTGGACACGGTTTCCCGACTGATGGTTCAGTTCACTTTCCATCTTCACCATGACTGGAGACTAGGACAATGGAACGGTGTCGAGGAATGGCATACAAATTGGAAAATGTAATTTGTCAGTTGCAGCTCTATGCGGGAAAGCGAGTGTTATTGTGTGAAAAGGACTCTCCGACAGTAGATTTGTCCTCACTGACCTAATTAAAACGCGAATAATAATATGTATCCCACGTGATTAATAAACAGAGCTCCATCCCATAGGCGTTAACTGAAGTATGTCTTTTTTATAACCTTCTTCTCGTGTAGTCTGGTTACTAGCCCACTAGCCAGGGCAACTAAGGGACCTACAGAGTTACGTGGAATCCGGACCCCGTAATATTGGTCTAGTTTTCAGCTAATTGACAATCCCGATACTCGGTCCTCTCTCCTACACTGACTGCCACCCAACGTGGACACTCCACACTTCTCTATTAGTGTCAGATAGCAACCACTAAGCGGACGCCATGTTGGCATTAAGAAGACCGATCATAGAACTTATCGCCTACAATATCCACAACACTTTATCCCCAAATAGCTGGATTACAGCTCTGCACCACTAGTACAGTAGTTCAATCAATCAAATATTTATTTTTCAATGACATTACAAAAATGTATAGCAATCGTCATACCCATCTAAAACATCCATCCCACATCAAAGCCTCTGTCAAACATACATAATTTATGCCAACTACCACTGAAATATGTAACTATCTGTTGAGATAGGGATGTTTTTGAATGATTTGTACAGATTGCTTCAGAATTAAAACCATGTTTTTTTCTTCACATCACAACAATGCCCACTTATATGTACATGATTAGTGCATCGTACTTTATTGGAAATTTGGTACAGAGAAGATTCATAATACAGTATAGAATATCGTTTTTAACGTTTAGATCAAATAAAAAAACTTCCACACCACTTATTAATTTTGTAGGCTACTTGACAAAAATGTCGTAATAATGAAGATAATAATTTTAAATATGTTTGAGAAAATAAAATAACGGTATTATTTACGTTTCAACCAGTTTAGGTCGCTCACGTTTAATGACTCCGTTAACGTACAGCATGATGGAGGTGCGCGCGATGCGTGAAGGTCGCCAGGTGTTTGAACACGCATTCCAGGTGTCCACCCACCCTTCCCCTACGTAGACACGCGTGCTAGAAGATTGGGTACTCACAACTCATGTTTGGATATTAGCTTTACAGTTCAAAAATAAAAGTTCTTCAATCTCTGGTTCGTTTTTTAGTTTCCTCATTGTTGTTCATTCCCTTAATGAAGTTATTTTTGTTACAAATGAATAAATATATATATATATATATATATATATTATATATATATATCTGCTAAGTACTACCATTGATTTTAATCATGATAACTGGTATCAAGATGCAATCAATGTTTTGCAATTCAACTTCGAAGGAATAATAACAGCCCTTCGAAATTGAACATTTCAAACAATATTTATCCTTGTATTATTTAATTAATTTAAAGCATAGATATAAATAATTGTTTAAACATTTCAAAATGAATGCTTTTCTCCCATTAAATTACATGGAAATGTTTGTGTTTAATACAATATGTCTTAATATTAATAACGTGTATTAAAATTAATAAAAAAATAGATTACTTTTAACCGTTATTAGTAAAAAAACCTGGATCTAGGAAAATGAAAAACTGGCACGCATCAAAAATAGTATCAAACACTGATTTTAAACAGCTACATGTATTTTGATAGACTATGCAAATTGGTGTCTTATCAACAATTAAGTTTATCAAACAAAAGGGAAAATGGAAATGTATACTCTATAAGATATAACAGCCTATTAGCGAAGTCTTAAAGACATTGGGGACCTTGAACTACCACACTCATCGACGGAACTCACCTTGAACGTCAATGACGACCGTATGTAAACTGTATACACTCCACTGGTCTAACAGACAATTGTGCCGAATCTCCAAGATACCAGGGACCTAGAACTACCACACTCATCGACGGAACTCACCTTGAACGTCAATGACGACTGTATGTAAACTGTATACACTCCACTGGTTTAACAAACAATTGTGCCGAATCTCCAAGACACCAGGGACCTCGAACTACCACACTCATCGACGGAACTCACCTTGAACGTCAATGACGACCGTATGTATACTGTATACACTCCATTGGTCTAACAGACAATTGTGCCGAGTCTCCAAGACACCAGGGACCTCGAACTACCACACTCATCGACGGAACTCACCTTGAACGTCAATGACGACCGTATGTAAATTGTTTAAACTCCAGTGCTCTAACAACAATTGTGCCGAATCTCCAAGACACCAGGGACCTCGAACTACCACACTCATCGACGGAACTCACCTAGACCGTCAATGACGACCGTATGTACAGTATACTGTATACAATCCACTGGTCTAACAGACAATTGTGTAGAGTCCCCAAGACAACAGGGACCTCGAACTATCACACTCATGGACAGAACTCAGCTTGAACGTCAATGACGACCGTATGTATACTGTATACAATCCACTGGTCTAACAGACAATTGTGTAGAGTCCCCAAGACAACAGGGACCTCGAACTATCACACTCATGGACAGAACTCAGCTTGAACGTCAATGACGACCGTATGTATACTGTATACAATCCACTGGTCTAACAGACAATTGTGTAGAGTCCCCAAGACAACAGGGACCTCGAACTATCACACTCATGGACAGAACTCAGCTTGAACGTCAATGACGACCGTATGTATACTGTATACAATCCACTGGTCTAACAGACAATTGTGTAGAGTCCCCAAGACAACAGAGACCTCGAACTATCACACTCATGGACAGAACTCAGCTTGAACGTCAATGACGACCGTATATGTATACTGTATACATTCACATCTATCGAAACGTAGTGCAATAGTTTAAAAATAATAGTAACTTAGTAAATCTCCAAAGAATAACGTGTATCTTATTTATATATATTTTGTTTATTGAATTTGTGTTTCTTACAGTGTCATTATATTGGTCAAATATAGGTATTTCGAACGATAGTTTCAATATACGCACACATGTTTATGCTGATGTGGTGCAGAGCATATTCAGGTGGCCGTGATCGTCCGGTGGCTTCCGGCAGATGACAAGAGAGGCGGAACTCCGTCCGGTCTGTGACGATCGGGTTGGGTGCGGGCGTTCGACATTGCCATGTCGGCAGTCCTGTGGCTTGGCTTTCACCGTGTAGCCCCTACGTTACGACCTCATTTCTTTTCCATGCCCTTGGTATAGAATAATGAGTTAGTTGCTTATATAAGGTATGCTCAGTAAGCTGACTAAAACTGAAATAAAATTTCATCTGAAGTACAAATCAGTGAGTTTGGTTAGGCAGGTCGTCATTGACATCATACAGGTATGGGAGGGTTAGTAGTTAACACCCACCTACGTGTATGTGTTGGGCGGGTGATCATTAACATCATACATGTATGGCAGGGTTGGTAGTTCACCACCACCTACGTGTATGTGTTGGGCGGGTGATCATTAACATCATACATGTATATGGCAGGGTTGGTAGTTCATCACTACCTACGTGTATGTGTTGGGGGGGGGGGTGATCATTAACATCATACATGTATGGGAGGGTTGGTAGTTCATCACTACCTACGTGTATGTGTTGGGGGGGGGGGGTGATCATTAACATCATACATGTATAACAGGGTTGGTAGTTCACCACCACCTACGTGTATGTGTTGGGGGGGGGGTGATCATTAACATCATACATGTATATGGCAGGGTTGGTAGTTCATCACTACCTACGTGTATGTGTTTGGGGGGGCGGGTGATCATTAACATCATACATGTATGGGAGGGTTGGTAGTTCACCACCACCTTCGTGTATGTGTTGGGCGGGTGATCATTAACATCATACATGTATGGGAGGGTTGGTAGTTCATCACTACCTATGTGTATGTGTTGGGCGGGTGATCATTAACATCATACATGTATATGGCAGGGTTGGTAGTTCATCACTACCTACGTGTATGTGTTGGGCGGGTGATCATTAACATCATACATGTATGACAGGGTTGGTAGTTCATCACTACCTACGTGTATGTGTTGGGCGGGTGATCATTAACATCATACATGTATGGCAGGGTTGGTAGTTCATCACTACCTATGTGTATGTGTTGGGCGGGTGATCATTAACATCATACATGTATGGCAGGGTTGGTAGATCATCACTACCTATGTGTATGTGTTGGGCGGGTGATCATTTACATCATACAGGTATGGCAGGGTTGGTAGTTCATCACTACCTATGTGTATGTGTTGGGCAGGTGATTATTAACAGCATACATGTATGGGAGGGTTGGTAGTTCACCACCACCTTCGTGTATGTGTGGATGGGTGGGGGATCAAAACTACCGTAGGGCCTACGTGTATAGTTGGGCCAATACCCCCATATGTGTAGGTATATGGATGGGTGGGATGGCCATCTTACGCTGTATGTGTATGAATGGACGGGAGGGTCAATACCACCATACGTGTATGTTTGAGGGGGTAACTTGCATGTATGAGTGGGTGGGTATAGTTGTTTACTACCTTTGAATATGGTTGGATGGGCGAGTCAACACAACCGTAATTGTAGACTATAAGTGGTCGGGGGCAATACCACAATACGTGTACGGGTGGGTCGGTAGATTATCTACCCACTTTATAAATTTGTATAAGTATAATTATCAACTCCGCCGTACGTATTGTAGTATACACTTTATAAATGTGTAGCAATAATTACTGTTTATCTTTCAAGTTTGGAAGGGTGATAAGCGGAGGGACTAACAACGGTGCTGGATCTGCCATCTACACAGCGAATTTAAGAACTAACTACTAGGTACACTCAGCGCACCAGGTGGCGAGGGGTGGTTGATGGTTGTCTCTACCATGGCGTACTGTCTGAGATGACGGTCGGGTTTGTGCAACCCACATTAAGTGGAGATGTGGTGAGAGGAGGCACGAGTTGGCGAAGAGAGCGGAGACGAGTCCAGGGTCACTGAACTGACCTTTCCTCCCCGCAGTCCTCTCTAGTCCTTACGTTGTCACACCATACTACACCACTATTGCTACAGTGTGCAAGTTTCATTGATATCTTACTTTACAATGAATCATCATAAAAATAATCATAAAATACATATTTTATGTTTAAGCGCGTATTTTGTTACATTTATTGCTTAGAAATTACATTTTCAACCATTTTTCTGTCTTTACATTTTATAACTAAATAATTGGTTCCAAAGAATTGGCACAAACGTTCCCCCATGTAAAACACTAAAAAAATCAAAACTTTAAAAATTACCAGTTTGATATCCAAATATGCTTTTACCAAAAACTAGTCAAGTAGGAGACATGCGGTTTTTACTAAATTATTTTAATTTACATTTTTTCTTAAAATTTAATCAAAATCGTCAGAGGCGTTTTTGAAAAAAATCTATTTTTGTATGTTTTTTGCCCATAAAAATAATTTTAACAAAAATAAAATTTCAAAAAAGTAAAAAAATTGTCTGAAGATATTGGCCAAATACACCTAGATACAAAATTTCATAAAAATTTATCCATCCGTTTGGTCTCCAACGAACTGCACATACACGCAGACAGACATCAAACATTTTTTCGAAGAAAAAACACTTTTTTTAGATTCAGAGGACCCTAAAATGGATTTTTAGACCAACTTGTAAAAATATTTTGTTGATGATCACAATACTTTCTCTATGCTAAGTATATGGAAGAAAGTAAAAAGGGTTTGTATGCTTATTTTTAATTTTAAATAGCAATCAACATTGTAAGTACTATTTAAGTAAAATGGAAATCACACACCACAACTGTATTACAATATCAATACAAGTACAAAATTTACAAATATTATGGTGATCGATTTCGATAAACCAGACTCACCTTCCTCAGATTAGAGGGATTGTTAAGGATTGAGGAGGGACCACCATAGTACTTGTACATTTTGTACTTATATTGTAATGAAGTTTTATGTTAAGTGAAGTTCAATTGTGTTTCTACCAACATGAGAAACACTAACTAAGAAACTATAAAAATAAGTGTAATAATAATGAATGAAATTTGTCCTTCAGAGTGTTCGTCCGGGCGCCCGGTTTAGCGCTCTAAGGAATTTAGTTCTAGATTTTATCGCAACTACCGCTAAGAGTAGTAAAGATCCTGACTCACTAACGAACAAGCAATGTATTCCCCTCCCCTCACAATGTATTCACACCACCTCATAGCCCCCGCATGTCCCCCAAATTCGAAAGTAGGATATAATTCCACCATTTATAGTAAACTCTAGCAATGAATGTTATACATATTATTAATCTATTTGTTAGCCAAAGACGATAGTAAAAATGTCAACTCAAAATTTGAACAAATATCATTTATAGAAAAATAATTGGTACCAAAATCTTATTTTTTAGATTTACTATACTAGGTTGGTTAGTACCTTTTATCCACTATATCCTCGAAATGCTAATAAAATATATCACACGGTTTGTTTATGAGTTATGTGCCAAGCCAAATTAGCGACTTTTGGCAGCTATATCTCCATAAAGAATGTTTTCCCTTAACACGTTTATTATTTGCATGGATACCAACAATTTTATTTTTTTAGTTTCAAAAACAATTTTCGATCGAACACCCTTCAGGCATTCAAATTCTTCAAAATTCAAATACTGCATTTTATTTATATATAACAATCGTCAGATTAATAATAACTAAAATTTCAACAATCTCATCGAAATCGAGTGAAACATGCGTAGCAGTTTCCAACTACACTACATCATTATGCCAATTTTCTCACTTACAGTGCCGAATATCGGTCTTCTGACTGCGATCATTCAGTCGTATGCCGTGAACTCGTCAGCATTGTTAAATGCTTGGGGCTATAAAAACCGTTTCAAATGAGTTTTTAACGCTTGGGGCGTCGGGTCATCTTTAAATGAACCCCTGCTTGTGAGTGCAAGTGCTCGTTAAGAGTATGTAGAGGCTGTCGGCCATGTTGGTTTTAATCCCATTAGAACAATGTTATTTGCGAATCCATACTTATTCGTTATTTATTGACCAAAGGTTGTTTATGAGGTGTCATTTTAAACGTTATCATATTGCGCGCTGCGTTTGCTTTTCATATTTTGAATACATACGCCTAGTTTTGCAAAATTTGTGAAAATAAAAGATTCAAATTAAATATTTGTTGTATTTTTATATATAAAACTAATTAGGAATTCGCAAAGCAATTCCTACGTGCAATTTAATTCATGATCAAATGCAGTTTGTTTGGGAAACATCCGTTTGAAATTAACTGTTTAGTTTGGATACGCGTGATCGTATGTCCGGGTCGAAAATAATATTGTTCTTATGGAATTAAAACCAACATGGCCGATAGCCTCTGCAGTTCCGTCTTGTGTCTCCCTGTTCTGTAGGTATCTCTGCCTCGGTATCGTATAACATATGTGTCTACATGTCGAGTGCTGGCCGTAGCACATTTAGACATATAGAATAAGTTACTTTCTAAAATGTAAAGACTTGGAAGGATCAACTACTTGAATGCTTCCTTGAAGGATTTTCTGAACTTCCTACCTAGTCGTTCTGTACTTGAAACGCTGTTCTCATCTTGACACTAACAGCAAACATTTTACGAACAAAAAACCTTCTGATCATGCCAAAAGCATACATGGAATCCCATTTGACTGCCACGCTTAAACTAAGCAACTTCCTTACGCATTACAAAAAGCTGTATAACAAGCAAACGAATCGTGTTTTACAACAATTTACAGCCTTCCCGGCTGATGTCGGTACAAATAAAAGAGAATCTTGTTGCATAAACTTTGGTTTTTATCGGCTAGTTGGAAACAGGTTTTCCGCTGACTAGTTAATACAAAATTAACATTACCGACAGCGTCGTCCAGGCCAGTGTAGTGTCTCCTCTGGCTACTGTCAAGTAAACTGAGTGGTGATTATATGAGGTGGTATTGATAAGTAAAATAAACAGCACTGGGTCTAAAACAGATCCCTGAGGAACAACCTTAAGTATCATCTGAATAGTAGGACCGAGCTCACATGGTAATTACGTGTAATCAAGTACACAATGTCTGTACTTTGCATTCTTAAAACTGTCGTTAGTTCTCAGTCGCCTTGCCCACAAACAAATATACATTATCTCCTTGCCAATCTACCAATAGTCACTGCTACTATATTTCTTTCCAGCTTCCGATGAAACAAATTTTAGCTCTTCCATTATTAGCACATTCACAAATACGAAAGAAACAGTGGTCGCCTCTAATAGCACGCTGAATGTGTCATATGTCGAGTACGGGACTGGTGTATCGAATAGTCAGTTCAGTTCTCTAGTTCACCGTGGCGAAGGGCATCGCAATATCTTCAAACTGACAAGCATCAGTTATTTCCCCCTTGCACAACACACAAATTCTGGAAACCATCCCACACGAACACCCCAGACTTCTCTAATAATGGTTGAACAATAATTAGTCTGGGTGCGTGGTGGTATTGCTACTATAATAACTGTATTCCACAGTCTAACAACGTATATAACAATAATTAGTCTGGGTGCGTGGCGGTATTGCTACTATAATAACTGTATTACCACAGTCTAACAACGTATATAACAATAATTAGTCTGGGTGCGTGGTGGTATTGCTACTATAATAACTGTATTAACACAGTCTAACAACGTATATAACAATAATTAGTCTGGGTGCGTGGCGGTATTGCTACTATAATAACTGTATTCCACAGTCTAACAACGTATATAACAATATAATTAATCTGGGTGCGTGGCGGTATTACTATATAATAACTGTATTACTACAGTCTAACAACGTATATAACAATAATTAGTCTGGGTGCGTGGCGGTATTGCTACTATAATAACTGTATTACCACAGTCTAACAACGTATATAACAATAATTAGTCTGGGTGCGTGGCGGTATTGCTACTATAATAACTATATTACCACAGTCTAACAACGTACATAACAATATAATTAGTCTAGGTGCGTGGCGGTATTGCTACTATAATAACTGTATTACCACAGTCTAACAACGTATATAACAATAATTAGTCTGGGTGTGTGGCGGTATTGCTACTATAATAACTGTATTACCACAGTCTAACAACGTATATAACAATAATTAGTCTGGGTGCGTGGCGGTATTGCTACTATAACTGTATTCTACAGTCTAACAACGTATATAACAATAATTAGTCTGGGTGCGTGGCGGTATTGCTACTATAATAACTATATTACCACAGTCTAACAACGTATATAACAATAATTAGTCTGGGTGCGTGGCGGTATTGCTACTATAACTGTATTCTACAGTCTAACAACGTATATAACAATAATTAGTCTGGGTGCGTGGCGGTATTGCTACTATAATAACTATATTACCACAGTCTAACAACGTATATAACAATAATTAGCCTGGGTGCGTGGCGGTATTGCTACTATAATAACTGTATTCCACAGTCTAACAACATATATAACAATTATTAGTCTGGGTGCGTGGCGCTATTGCTACTATAATAACTGTATTACCACAGTCTAACAACGTATATAACAATAATTAGTCTGGGTGCGTGGCGGTATTACTATATAATAACTGTATTACTACAGTCTAACAACGTATATAACAATAATTAGTCTGGGTGCGTGGCGGTATTGCTACTATAATAACTGTATTACCACAGTCTAACAACGTATATAACAATAATTAGTCTGGGTGCGTGGCGGTATTGCTACTATAATAACTGTATTACCACAGTCTAACAACGTACATAACAATATAATTAGTCTAGGTGCGTGGCGGTATTGCTACTATAATAACTGTATTACCACAGTCTAACAACGTATATAACAATAATTAGTCTGGGTGCGTGGCGGTATTGCTACTATAATAACTGTATTACCACAGTCTAACAACGTATATAACAATATAATTAGTCTGGGTGCGTGGCGGTATTGCTATTATAATAACTGTATTACCACAGTCTAACAACGTATATAACAATAATTAGTCTGGGTGCGTGGCGGTATTGCTACTATAATAAATGTATTACCACAGTCTAACAACGTATATAACAATAATTAGTCTGGGTGTGTGGCGGTATTGCTACTATAATAACTGTATTACCACAGTCTAACAACGTATATAACAATAATTAGTCTGGGTGCGTGGCGGTATTGCTACTATAACTGTATTCTACAGTCTAACAACGTATATAACAATAATTAGTCTGGGTGCGTGGCGGTATTGCTACTATAATAACTATATTACCACAGTCTAACAACGTATATAACAATAATTAGTCTGGGTGCGTGGCGGTATTGCTACTATAACTGTATTCTACAGTCTAACAACGTATATAACAATAATTAGTCTGGGTGCGTGGCGGTATTGCTACTATAATAACTATATTACCACAGTCTAACAACGTATATAACAATAATTAGCCTGGGTGCGTGGCGGTATTGCTACTATAATAACTGTATTCCACAGTCTAACAACATATATAACAATTATTAGTCTGGGTGCGTGGCGCTATTGCTACTATAATAACTGTATTACCACAGTCTAACAACGTATATAACAATAATTAGTCTGGGTGCGTGGCGGTATTACTATATAATAACTGTATTACTACAGTCTAACAACGTATATAACAATAATTAGTCTGGGTGCGTGGCGGTATTGCTACTATAATAACTGTATTACCACAGTCTAACAACGTATATAACAATAATTAGTCTGGGTGCGTGGCGGTATTGCTACTATAATAACTGTATTACCACAGTCTAACAACGTACATAACAATATAATTAGTCTAGGTGCGTGGCGGTATTGCTACTATACTAACTGTATTACCACAGTCTAACAACGTATATAACTATTATCTACATTCACAATGCTACTGTCCCATTGTGAATGTAGATAATCACCACCCCCCGCTCAATATTATTCTCAGTGTCTCTGTTTGTAAATATAATGATAATTTTGATAATGTTTCTAATATATTTAATTACAAAAAAGCAGATTTTTTAAAAATATACACATCTTTAAGAGATATAGATTGGTCTGATTTGTTAAATGCATGTAATGTTGATGAGGCTGTTGATTGTTTCTATAGTAATTTATATGATGTTATGAATCAGTGTGTGCCCGTTTATCGTAAATCTAAATCTAAGTATCCGCCTTGGTTTGATTGTAAATTGATTAATTTGATTAAGAAAAAAAATAGAGTTAGACGAAAATATTTGAAGTACAGAATTTCTGGCACTTTTAATGAATATAAAGAAATAAGAAGTAAAATTAAAGTTGATATAAAGAAAGCATTCCAAAATCACATTAATAATGTAGAAAACAATTTAAAGTTGAACCCTAAATCTTTTTGGAATGTGATTAATAAGCTAAGATTGACGGATGGCAGACCGGCTGTTATGAGACTAGATGGGGAAGAGGTAGAGGGCCCTGCACAGATAGCTGAAAAGTTTGCACAGTACTTTAGCTCGGTATATGACCACTGCCAGCTGGACAGTGAAGAGCTGTGGAGCCGCGCACTCCGCTCGCCGGCCGTGCCGGGTATTCCTGCTATGACACTGCCCGCTGTTTCACATGACGAGGTGTTGCTAGCTCTTCGTAAATTAAAACCTAAAACTTCTGTTGGTCCTGATGGTCTACCTCCTTTCATTTTCAAGGCGTGTTCTGATTTATTGGTTGCTCCTTTGCTTCACATATTTAATATTTCTATCTCTAACTCTCAATTTCCTACTGTTTGGAAACGTGCAAAAGTTACTCCTATTTTTAAGAAAGGCCAGAAATGTGAAATACGGAATTATAGGCCTGTATCAATTTTATCAACTCCTGCCAAAGTGTACGAGTCCATACTGTACAATAGATTATTTTATCATGTAAAAAGTTTTATTAGTCCTCATCAGCATGGTTTCTTTCCTGGCCGATCAATAACATCTAATCTGTTAAATTTTAGTGAATTCTGTATATCTGCCTTGGATAAGGGTGGTCAAGTAGATGTCATATATACAGATTTTGCGAAAGCGTTTGATAAAGTGGATCATTTGACATTGCTTTCAAGATTACATTATTTTGGTTTATCTTCTTCATTAATAAAATTATTTGCGTCCTATTTATCCAGAAGAATTCAGTACGTTTCTTATAAAGGAGCTGTTTCATTCAATTTCCATCCCGAGTCTGGAGTTCCACAGGGGTCTAATTTAGGGCCTCTTCTGTTTATTATTTTCATAAATAATATCACATCATCAATAAAAAATTGTCAATTTTTGATGTATGCGGATGATCTAAAAATCTTCAAAAGTATCGATAGTGTTTATGATTGTATGCAGTTACAAGATGATTTAGACAACCTCTTTCAATGGAGTTCCAATAATTTAAAATTTAATCTGGATAAGTGTTCTGTTATTCGTTTTTCCAAAAGATCTGACAAAAATATAGTTTACTCATATTATAATATGGGTGGCGTTCAACTAGCATCCAATAATTCCATTAAAGATCTGGGTATCACGTTTGATGAGAAATTTACCTTTGTTAATCATGTTATATCTATGTGTAAATCTTCATTTGCGGTTCTAGGCTTTATCCGTAGATCTGCTAATTTCTTAAAAAATGCCAATTTAGTCAAACTTCTATTTTGCTCCTTAGTACGATCTAGATTAGAATATGGTTCAGTTATCTGGATGCCATCATACGCTTACCTCTCAGATATGGTTGAGAATGTTCAGAAAAGATTTTTGAGGTTTTTGTATTTCAAGGAATTTGATCACTTTACAACAGTGATTCCATATTCGGAGCTACTATCGATATTTCATTTAGACTCTCTGAGTGTGCGGCGGAAAGTGGCTATGTTGGATTACCTGCATAAGCTTGTGGGTGGTGGGCTAGATGACTCGGCTCTATTATCAAAACTACAATTCAATGTTCCTCGGCCTAATACAAGGAGTCGTATGTTGTTCACTCCCTGCTTTTCTCGTACCAACCTGTCTGCTAACTCTCCACTCAATGTTATGATTAGGCTATACAATTCGCTTTCCGTAAGTGTTGATATTTTTAGTTTTTCGTTACATGATTTTTTAAAAGCTGTAAAAGCCAGTATGCATTAATTTAGTATATTGTTAAATTAATTTATTGTAACATTTTTTATTGATCTAATTAACGGCATTGTAATTTATTAATTTCAAAATATTTTAATTATACGTTTTTATTTGAGCATGTGCAGAATAATTGTCTTGTAATATCTTATTTAAATATTTATTAACCCACTTTTTATATGTTTAGTTTGTTGTAATTATTAAATAACCTAATAGATTTTGTATGAGCATAATCTCGTCTGTTTGCATGTTTAATATATTTATTATTTGTTGTTTGTTTTTCTGTAAGCTGTGAATAATGTATTATTTTAGTGCAACATTGTAATTGGGTTATAATGCCTGTAATGTATGCATTTTGTTAATAAATGAATATGAATATGAATATGAATATGAATAACAATAATTAGTCTGGGTGCGTGGCGGTATTGCTACTATAATAACTGTATTACCACAGTCTAACAACGTATATAACAATAATTAGTCTGGGTGCGTGGTGGTATTGCTACTATAATAACTGTATTAACACAGTCTAACAACGTATATAACAATAATTAGTCTGGGTGCGTGGCGGTATTGCTACTATAATAACTGTATTCCACAGTCTAACAACGTATATAACAATATAATTAATCTGGGTGCGTGGCGGTATTGCTACTATAATAACTGTATTCCACATTCTAACAACGTATATAACAATAATTAGTCTGGGTGCGTGGCGGTATTGCTACTATAATAACTGTATTCCACAGTCTAACAACGTATATAACAATATAATTAATCTGGGTGCGTGGCGGTATTGCTACTATAATAACTGTATTCCACATTCTAACAACGTATATAACAATAATTAGTCTGGGTGCGTGGCGGTATTGCTACTATAATAACTGTATTACCACAGTCTAACAACGTATATAACAATAATTAGTCTGGGTGCGTGGCGGTATTGCTACTATAATAACTGTATTACCACAGTCTAACAACGTATATAACAATAATTAGTCTGGGTGCGTGGCGGTATTGCTACTATAACTGTATTCTACAGTCTAACAACGTATATAACAATAATTAGTCTGGGTGCGTGGCGGTATTGCTACTATAATAACTATATTACCACAGTCTAACAACGTATATAACAATAATTAGTCTGGGTGCGTGGCGGTATTGCTACTATAACTGTATTCTACAGTCTAACAACGTATATAACAATAATTAGTCTGGGTGCGTGGCGGTATTGCTACTATAATAACTATATTACCACAGTCTAACAACGTATATAACAATAATTAGCCTGGGTGCGTGGCGGTATTGCTACTATAATAACTGTATTCCACAGTCTAACAACATATATAACAATAATTAGTCTGGGTGCGTGGCGCTATTGCTACTATAATAACTGTATTACCACAGTCTAACAACGTATATAACAATAATTAGTCTGGGTGCGTGGCGGTATTACTATATAATAACTGTATTACTACAGTCTAACAACGTATATAACAATAATTAGTCTGGGTGCGTGGCGGTATTGCTACTATAATAACTGTATTACCACAGTCTAACAACGTATATAACAATAATTAGTCTGGGTGCGTGGCGGTATTGCTACTATAATAACTGTATTACCACAGTCTAACAACGTACATAACAATATAATTAGTCTAGGTGCGTGGCGGTATTGCTACTATAATAACTGTATTACCACAGTCTAACAACGTATATAACAATAATTAGTCTGGGTGTGTGGCGGTATTGCTACTATAATAACTGTATTACCACAGTCTAACAACGTATATAACAATAATTAGTCTGGGTGCGTGGCGGTATTGCTACTATAACTGTATTCTACAGTCTAACAACGTATATAACAATAATTAGTCTGGGTGCGTGGCGGTATTGCTACTATAATAACTATATTACCACAGTCTAACAACGTATATAACAATAATTAGTCTGGGTGCGTGGCGGTATTGCTACTATAACTGTATTCTACAGTCTAACAACGTATATAACAATAATTAGTCTGGGTGCGTGGCGGTATTGCTACTATAATAACTATATTACCACAGTCTAACAACGTATATAACAATAATTAGCCTGGGTGCGTGGCGGTATTGCTACTATAATAACTGTATTCTACAGTCTAACAACATATATAACAATTATTAGTCTGGGTGCGTGGCGCTATTGCTACTATAATAACTGTATTACCACAGTCTAACAACGTATATAACAATAATTAGTCTGGGTGCGTGGCGGTATTGCTACTATAATAACTGTATTACCACAGTCTAACAACGTATATAACAATATAATTAGTCTGGGTGCGTGGCGGTATTGCTATTATAATAACTGTATTACCACAGTCTAACAACGTATATAACAATAATTAGTCTGGGTGCGTGGCGGTATTGCTACTATAATAACTGTATTACCACAGTCTAACAACGTATATAACAATAATTAGTCTGGGTATGTGGCGGTATTGCTACTATAATAACTGTATTACCACAGTCTAACAACGTATATAACAATAATTAGTCTGGGTGCGTGGCGGTATTGCTACTATAACTGTATTCTACAGTCTAACAACGTATATAACAATAATTAGTCTGGGTGCGTGGCGGTATTGCTACTATAATAACTATATTACCACAGTCTAACAACGTATATAACAATAATTAGTCTGGGTGCGTGGCGGTATTGCTACTATAACTGTATTCTACAGTCTAACAACGTATATAACAATAATTAGTCTGGGTGCGTGGCGGTATTGCTACTATAATAACTATATTACCACAGTCTAACAACGTATATAACAATAATTAGCCTGGGTGCGTGGCGGTATTGCTACTATAATAACTGTATTCCACAGTCTAACAACATATATAACAATTATTAGTCTGGGTGCGTGGCGCTATTGCTACTATAATAACTGTATTACCACAGTCTAACAACGTATATAACAATAATTAGTCTGGGTGCGTGGCGGTATTACTATATAATAACTGTATTACTACAGTCTAACAACGTATATAACAATAATTAGTCTGGGTGCGTGGCGGTATTGCTACTATAATAACTGTATTACCACAGTCTAACAACGTATATAACAATAATTAGTCTGGGTGCGTGGCGGTATTGCTACTATAATAACTGTATTACCACAGTCTAACAACGTACATAACAATATAATTAGTCTAGGTGCGTGGCGGTATTGCTACTATAATAACTGTATTACCACAGTCTAACAACGTATATAACAATAATTAGTCTGGGTGCGTGGCGGTATTGCTACTATAATAACTGTATTACCACAGTCTAACAACGTATATAACAATATAATTAGTCTGGGTGCGTGGCGGTATTGCTATTATAATAACTGTATTACCACAGTCTAACAACGTATATAACAATAATTAGTCTGGGTGCGTGGCGGTATTGCTACTATAATAAATGTATTACCACAGTCTAACAACGTATATTACAATAATTAGTCTGGGTGCTTGGCGGTATTGCTACTATAATAACTGTATTACCACAGTCTAACAACGTATATAACAATATAATTAGTGTGGGTGGGTGGCGGTATTGCTACTATAATAACTGTATTACCACAGTCTAACAACGTATATAACAATAATTAGTCTGGGTGCGTGGCGGTATTGCTACTATAATAACTGTATTCCACAGTCTAACAACGTATATAACAATAATTAGTCTGGGTGCGTGGCGGTATTGCTACTATAACTGTATTCCACAGTCTAACAACGTATATAACAATATAATTAGTCTGGGTGCGTGGCGGTATTGCTAAAATAACTGTATTCCACAGTCTAACAACGTATATAACAATAATTAGCCTGGGTTCGTGGCAGTATTGCTATTATAATAACTGTATTCCACAGTCTAACAACGTATATAACAATAATTAGTCTGGGTGCGTGGCGGTATTGCTACTATAATAACTGTATTCGACAGTCTAACAACGTATATAACAATATAATTAGTCTGGGTGCGTGGCAGTATTGCTACTATAATAACTGTATTCCACAGTCTAACAACGTATATAACAATAATTAGTCTGGGTGCGTGGCGGTATTGCTACTATAATAACTGTATTCCACAGTCTAACAACGTATATAACAATATAATTAGTCTGGGTGCGTGGCAGTATTGCTACTATAATAACTGTATTCCACAGTCTAACAACGTATATAACAATAATTAGTCTGGGTGCGTGGCGGTATTGCTACTATAATAACTGTATTCCACAGTCTAACAACGTATATAACAATATAATTAGTCTGGGTGCGTGGCAGTATTGCTACTATAATAACTGTATTCCACAGTCTAACAACGTATATAACAATAATTAGTCTGGGTGCGTGGCGCTATTGCTACTATAATAACTGTATTACCACAGTCTAACAACGTATATAACAATAATTAGTCTGGGTGCGTGGCGGTATTACTATATAATAACTGTATTACTACAGTCTAACAACGTATATAACAATAATTAGTCTGGGTGCGTGGCGGTATTGCTACTATAATAACTGTATTACCACAGTCTAACAACGTATATAACAATAATTAGTCTGGGTGCGTGGCGGTATTGCTACTATAATAACTGTATTACCACAGTCTAACAACGTACATAACAATATAATTAGTCTAGGTGCGTGGCGGTATTGCTACTATAATAACTGTATTACCACAGTCTAACAACGTATATAACAATATAATTAGTCTGGGTGCGTGGCAGTATTGCTACTATAATAACTGTATTACCACAGTCTAACAACGTATATAACAATATAATTAGTCTGGGTGCGTGGCGGTATTGCTATTATAATAACTGTATTCCACAGTCTAACAACGTATATAACAATAATTAGTCTGGGTGCGTGGCGGTATTGCTACTATAATAACTGTATTACCACAGTCTAACAACGTATATAACAATAATTAGTCTGGGTGCTTGGCGGTATTGCTACTATAATAACTGTATTACCACAGTCTAACAACGTATATAACAATATAATTAGTGTGGGTGGGTGGCGGTATTGCTACTATAATAACTGTATTACCACAGTCTAACAACGTATATAACAATAATTAGTCTGGGTGCGTGGCGGTATTGCTACTATAATAACTGTATTCCACAGT
This sequence comes from Stictocephala bisonia, assembly GCA_035578905.1. Classification (NCBI taxonomy): domain Eukaryota; kingdom Metazoa; phylum Arthropoda; class Insecta; order Hemiptera; family Membracidae; genus Stictocephala; species Stictocephala bisonia. Next base: position 33,644 of record JAQJVL010003790.1, on the reverse strand, counting down.
CTAACAACGTATATAACAATAATTAGTCTGGGTGCGTGGCGGTATTGCTACTATAACTGTATTCCACAGTCTAACAACGTATATAACAATAATTAGTCTGGGTGCGTGGCGGTATTGCTACTATAACTGTATTCCACAGTCTAACAACGTATATAACAATAATTAGCCTGGGTGCGTGGCAGTATTGCTATTATAATAACTGTATTCCACAGTCTAACAACGTATATAACAATAATTAGCCTGGGTGCGTGGCGGTATTGCTACTATAATAACTGTATTCCACAGTCTAACAACGTATATAACAATATAATTAGTCTGGGTGCGTGGCGGTATTGCTACTATAATAACTGTATTCCACAGTCTAACAACGTATATAACAATAATTAGTCTGGGTGCGTGGCGGTATTGCTACTATAATAACTGTATTCCACAGTCTAACAACGTATATAACAATATAATTAGTCTGGGTGCGTGGCAGTATTGCTACTATAATAACTGTATTCCACAGTCTAACAACGTATATAACAATAATTAGTCTGGGTGCGTGGCGGTATTGCTACTATAACTGTATTCCACAGTCTAACAACGTATATAACAATAATTAGCCTGGGTGCATGGCAGTATTGCTATTATAATAACTGTATTCCACAGTCTAACAACGTATATACAGTAACAAAAATAACAATTATAGCTGCACTTCTTCAAGACAACTATTTGTGTAGGTCGATTTTTCACAAAAGAGCCAACAAAAATCTTTTACAACCAAGTAGTTGGTTCACTTCTCTCTTATATCCTGCTGTCACTGGCCGTGAGCGCAGACTAATTGTTTGTTCAGTAGTTCACATGCCGATGGCAAACATTGAGTGGACGCCATGTCGATGGATAGAATAGTGTCTATAGATACTGGTTAACAGCACTACATCACGGGTTCCAGCTTATAAGTTATAAATTAATAACAGTAATTTCGTATCTTCAGAAACATTTTAAAAGCGAATATAAACCCCCAACAAATCATGAACAGTGAACATATAGTAAAAGAATCAACATCTTCAGCAAATAAATAATATGTTCATTTGAAAAAATGATTCAATGCCAATGACTATGGATACACTTATCCTCACTGTGGGGATACCTTAGATACAATGCATAGTGTCAGATCTAACTAATCTTAACCGTAATTAACCTATTGTTAGCCGATAACTTATCCATAAGTTCTGGTCGAGAAACGTGACGGGGAATCCGTTATCGTGTGGAAATCAACATCAACACATCTGTCCAAACAAAACATGAGAGGAGAGCTACGACAAATAATGTTCGAATACGCAAGAAATAGTGACCAAATATGTACGACACGAGCCCGAATACATTTATTAAGCCTGGATTACACAATGTAACAAGCTTATAAACATAGTTTTAAAAAAACAAGATACAGAAAAACAAGAAAATTATTTTATAGTATCATGTTTTAAAACATTTTACGGTATTTTAGAATATCTTACAAGTTCCCGCAAGATTTGTAGAGATGAAAAGAAAATAGCCCATGGCAGGGGACTGTACTTGGCCTGTTTAGGAGAGTGAATGAGACAGGCTGTCAGACTAGTTGAGGTCATGTTTATTTTCAATACACCGATAAATGATAAGTCTATTGTGCCTGACCTTCTATTGAAGGATCACGTAATAAAAGGAAACTTGAAACATCCTGAAGTGAAAGGATAAAGTAACAATGTAACCAACCTACAAAGCTTCCAGTGCAGTTGTCAATAATATAATTGTTTATTATTTAACATACAAATTTTAAAGTTTAATTCTGTCCTTAACGCGCTTTGACCCCTGAGCAGAGTGAGCGCAATTAAGGAAGAACCGCTCTTTTCCGGAGATAACCTAGTATTTGTTCGATTAGGGAAGATTATGGAATGGCTGGAATTGGCTCTTTGACAAACACCAAATATTAATAAAAAATATATATAAAAAATATAAAAAAACAAGACACAAATCGGCCTGCTATATTGTAAATGTTATGTCTGTATTGTTAATTCTTTATTATTGTTGTTATCGTTATTATCGTTATTGTTAATTGTTAATTCGAAAAGTTTCCTTCTTCTTCTAATACCACTGTAGCTGTCAAGAAAACCCACACGCTAATACATATATGGCGTGACAATCAAATAAATTTTAGAGTTTTTAAAAATCAAATGAAAATTTCAGTCGGTATGTAATGAAACACATCACAATAATTAATTAGTTTGAGTGTTTGTCAACAAGAGGCCTTGGTTCCACATCACAACGACTGTGTCGTTTGTCGGCAGCAATGAATATTCAAGGAAATGTAACGATTATTCAAATGGCTGTGGCTTGCGAACAAAATAGAAATATCGTTGTTGGAGATCGCGTTTGTTTCCGGCTACGGCGAAACTGCTAGCTTCCGGTTCACTTGTACAGCGATAGTGCCTTGTCTCTGTTCAGTATGGAACTCAATCTAATGCAATCACTCGTAAAAAAAGTGAGGGAGGGGGAGGTGAAACAGAGGAAATAAAGGTGATAGTTCACATTTTGAATTAAAATTAACCATTATTATATCTTTATCAAATGAAACTGGAATGATGTACTTTAATTTCTTAATCATTTAATAAACTGAATTTCCCATTTATCTAATAAAATAATTTGACAAGATGTTTCCTACAAGTAGCCTGCCAATCACAACTGTTGGCGCATTGGTTCGTATTTTTAATTGTCTTGTCATGGCATTATATTGATTATCGTATAATTAATATAAAGTACGCCTAATATAATTCATAGAACAACAACAAAAACGAAATTCTGCGATAGAAGCAGGAAAATTAAAAAAAACCAAGTTATATTTTTCTCTTTTTATTGCTCGTATGACGAATTCAATAACATTAATTCGAACTCAAGTTACCTGTGCATAAAGCTATAGAAATGATCGTTTCCTCGTCTTTCCTAACTTGTAGCCTATATGCATCCACTATAAACATATAATCGAATATTAAATATATTTTAAACCTATATTCAACCAAATAAATTTACCAAGGAATAATGGATTTTAAAGGAGCACGTTGCATATCGTTATAGCATCGTTGAAATGGAAAATAACTGAAGCAAGGTTTGGCATAAACTGAAAACAAACTTGTTTGACATAAACTGAGGTTCAAGACGGCGAAAAAGAATTTTTAAAAGAATAAAATCATATTATGTTTGCAATCTACATATATCAAATTAACAGAAGCAAGAAACAGACACTGGATTTAATCGGGCCTGTAAAAATACGGATATTTTATTAAAGAGATACGATACTAATAAAAAGATACATCTTAGATACGATCAAAAACATCAGCCTAAAAAAAACTGTCCGTACAAAATACGGACTTCAATAATGGTTTATTTAACTCTAAATACTAAAACCTGTAGCTGTAAAATGTAGCAAAACTACACTTAGACTTTCCCCTCCTTGCCTATTAAGCATAATATGTTTATATGAGGTTTAAACTCGATTTCAGCTTGGTTAAGGTAACAACGTTTATCTATCCGAACAAAGGATAAAAACTAATTCAAATTGCTACGATTTTATATATAATAGAATTGACGAATCACGCGAACAAATAATTAATTCAATTATAATTTATATAATTTTTTCAATATTTCTTTAACAATTAGTAAGGCGGGGGAGGGGTGGACTAAGAAATCCCGGTGAATTCCGACCCTGATTTCCCGCCAGCACGATGTAAATGTTCTTATATCAAGCAAAAACAAAGCTGCACTGTTAAATTTTCAAAACGTTTGTGCGTTTTAAGATTTTAACAATTAGAATTTCCATAAATTCTTTGGTGAGTTCTCAGTGTTGATTTGTTACGATTTGCCGGCACGTTCATTCCAAAAGTTTTTGGAAGTAGAAACATTTAAAGTTGCGTAATCAACGTTCTCCAAATAATAGCCTATCTACAAAGTGGCATATTCACCAAATTACAATATCGGCTCAAACATTTAATACATTTGGTCTTAGGGGTAGTATATTCATGCTCCCCGACCACCCCACTATTTAATTTGTTAAATACACCCTCATCTTCCCTTCTACCGCGATGCTTTCACTGCGACTAGAAAACGCTTTCCCCGAACGGCCAATGAACCTTGGACATTCTACAGCATCTCGCCAGGTACAGGCTTCACGGCTCCGCCCCACTTCTGGAGAAACAGATCCTTGGAATTAATTGACAAAAGTAGAAACTGCAACAGGTCCCCTTCAAAAGGCCATAGACTATTAGTACATTTTCCCATACTCGGTCTCTAGAAGAATTAGACGCATTTGCTCTGTAGCGAAGTTGGTCCAATCAGAATCACAACATCTTTTGAAAGAGATCAGCTGATAAACACCGGCTGTTCATTTGTTGTTGGACTAATTAATGACACTTTCTAAGGAGTAGTCGGCCTTAGTTTGTAACAAATGACAACATTCGTTCATCTAAGCTCACCACGCTCATTCGAAATCCACATTCGTCCATACGTTGACGATCGACGTCTTAAGAAATACAGCAAATAAAAAAATTACTAACTCATTCCTCCACCGATAATTTTAAATCTCACTCCAACTATTCTTTTATTATAGTTGCTATAACAATATTGAATATGGCTATTTTTGTAAACTGTATTTGTGTTTGTATTTCAGTATTATAAATTGGACGACTATCATGCAATTTTTTTACGACAAATACTTTTTTTATTTCTAAATAAGTGCAGCTAAAAGTAAATATGAAATTAAGTACAGTAATTAGTAATGTTATAAACGTCAGATTTAAATTTCTGAGTGCTGTCAAACGAGTTTATGGTATCCATCTTTATTTTACATTATTAACATAACCTACAGCCATTCTCAGCTAACTTTCCTGTATCCTCAAGGGGGTTTTCATTCAAGTATCAATATAATGATGGTTGGTTGCCGGAATTAATGTTGACACTCGAGTAAGTCAATAAGTGGCAATATTTACCTGGTTTATAAGAATATAAGATAAAATACAAAAATCGAAAATGGTGCCGTTACATTATCAATAATAGTAACATCGAACTGCAGTATTTATCGAGTAACAGAGACTCTTTGAGAATATTACGCGCTATGTTTGTAGGATTTCTAAGACAACTTAATGTAGTCGAATAGTATCTTTGTAGTCGAACAACAAAACTTACGGTTTGTTTAGTCGTAAGTTTATGTTGTTTTCAACAAAAACTATTTATAATGTATGAAGTGGAACTGTTAACAAGACAATCTTGACTAGTCAACGTGAAAGTGAAGAAAAGGCGAGTATAGCTTGTATTAAAGGTACGCCTGTAACACAACAATAAAGACAAAAGAAACAAAGAACTCAAATATTTCTTGATTATTTGAAGGAAGTTTACCCATAAGTAATTTAAATTAGACATAATATAATTTCAGTAAAATCGTAATTTCCAGTATAGTGAAAAATTATCTTTTAAGTTTTATTCGTACAAAATATAATAACGTTTATAATTTCCCTTCCTTAAAACAAATAAGAAACTACTAAAACCGCTTCAAATTAAAATGCTGTATATATATAAGAGAAAATGTAATTTCTCACATCTCGCATCGACTCATGAGTCTCCAGAATTTTATAAACATCTATCGATAAATCTGATTAAACCTATCTGAAGAAAATTGTTTTGCTCTTTGAGAGGCACTCGATAACAGTAAAGGCATCGTGTATGTTATCATAAAAGCAAAGTAAAGATAAGCCGCTCAAGTTGTTCTTGATAACACGAAACTTAGTCACCGGAACGTCCTTCACCCGCTCTCAATTACCACACCTCGATAGCAACATTTTAAATGTAAAGCCATTACTTCTTCTTCATTTTATTTAAACTGAAAACATTTTGGGTCTGTTTCAGAAGAGGACCCCCACGCTTGGTTACCACGCTTGGTTAGGTTAGGTTAGGTTAGGTTAGGTTATAGTAAATTTTTCAAGCGTGGGGGTCCTCTTCTGAAACAGACCCAACATTTTCCCTGCAAACAAAATAAATTAGTAATACCCACTTCCTTATAAAATATGCCAAGAAACTATATAATGACAAGCAAAATAGAATGAACTAGAATAAATATTAAAATTAACTCGTAGGCTATGCGGCCGGTATCATTACTAAAAACTAATGCATCCGGTACGACCGCGTCAAGGTGTTTCGGCCATGCTGTGATGTGGCATTTATCTCATGCACACCACTGAGGATGCCACATCAAAGCATGGCCGAAACACCTTGACGCTGTCGTACCGGGAGCTTACGTTTTTTGTAAATACTGTACATAAATTTACTAATATTAATCCACATAACGTAAATATAACTATACTTAAATTTGAAAGTATTTCATTCCCTACTCAATCCGTATTTTATTAAAACAATTCTCTCAAAGTGTTTGCAGAGAGAGTTTTACGAGGAAAAGGCCTAAAAGGTAAGTAAAGTATCTGGATTACTGTTCTATAGGGTGAAAGTATTCCGCTTCACTGTACTGAGTAGTGGACCACAGGCATGTCCATCCACCGTCACAGTCCAGTGGGCGGTGGTGCAAGGCCTTCTGGTGCAACTCGTTCTGGCCAGGCAAGAGAGAAACAATCGAAGACTAATTGTTTACGAAAGACTCCTTAAAGAACTAAGAGCGTTTAAGTGATAAGATTAATCGCAAAGATAAGTACAGTACTCTTAAAAGGAATTAGACGTAAGATGACACGTAGTGGGGCGAATTGAGTACGATCGGTGCCCGCGAATGCCCGACTCGTCGTCGTCAATAATAGCTTAGTTATGAAATAATCCTGTTACAAGTCAATACGGCGGTTATAATACAAGACAATATCTAAGTTTTGTAACATTTCTCCTTATATACGGGTAATTAAATACGAGTATAAAAGTGCAAAATTATGTATTATTGATACAAAGACGAAATAAACATAAAAATTGACAATAGGTTTTACAAATATACATAAATTATTAAGGATTGCTGATTTTACGATTGTTTATCGAGTTTGTAAACACTGAATTCTAGATTTGTTTTGCACCCTTTATAACAACGCCACAGGGAAAAAAGAAACAGATGTCGCATTCAACAGTTAGCTAAATCTGTGATGAATAGTTTGCTATGGGAATGGCAAGGCCAGCTCCTAGTTAGTCCCTCCTTTTATTCATCAAACCCACATCCTTAGGGATTAACGTAATAATTATTGCTACATATGTATTAAGATGTACATTAGTTGTTATCTTTTTATAAACTGTCACAGCAGCGTTCGCTGCGGCCATTAGAAAGCAACATTTGTTTATTTTTCCTCTTAGGCAATGCCGCCTGTATTGGTTTTTCTTGCAAATTCATATACAATCTGTAGTTTTATCGAATGGCAGTACACAACTCAAATAACTGTTTTAGATTTTTTTAGTTGAAAAAAGTAAAGTGCTTGGCTAACAAAACATTTGTTTGCTTACCTCATCTGCAGGGAAGTCGTAACATTCGGATATTTTCTGGTAGAGTTCCTTGACGTTCGAGAAGCCCGTGATGAGACCCGTGGGACTCCCCTGTGCCTGCTGGCAGTGAAACACCAGTTTGGGTTTCTGTGTCTCGGTTGCCATCGCCACTTCACCCTTGACCGCTGCTCCGTTACTCTGTGGCTCGAGGGCTGGAGCCCCTTTGCGGCTGCTGAACAGTGGCATTTCCCCCAGGCATCGGCTGGTTCACGCTACACTACCGCACAGCTAATCTTCAGTTATCTCGACGTAGATAAACTGTCGCCGTTAAAGATTACAGAGCGCGTTCGCATCGTAATTTTAGCGCTAGGAAACAAAACTAATTGTAAAAGATTGATAACGACCGTATCAAATGTAGCGAACAACGGCGAAGTATGTTTTCTTACCGCACACCTGACGATAACAACAAGTCAGAGTCAGCTGGATGTATCCCCCCTCTGCGGAACGACTGGTTCTAATTCCACTCGGCTGCTGCACAGTGGAACTCCGTAACGTAACCAACAAACCCTGCTACCTGGTGGAGCGCAAGTCAATTAGGGAACTGACTACACAGAAGTGGTGCTATCTACCGATAAATGAAAACTCCTAAATGCAGTACAATTGAATTTGTAATTACTAGCTTTAGTTATTTTTAATTATTTTTTTAATGAATTTATAATTTAAATGTTTATGAACCTTTCTTTTATGGGATTATTATATAAGGAATGTTGTAGAGCTTAAATACACCATTATTTAAAAAACACGGCAAATTAAAAAAAATTTGTTTTATTTCAAAGGCTTCTAGGTTCAATATTTGGAGCAACCAAAATAATAATTTATAATTAATTTTTTTATGAACCTTTCTTTTATGAGTTTAGTATGAATACTGTATATAAGGAATGTTGTAGAGCTCAAATAAACCATTATTTAAAAAACAAATTTTTAAATTTAAAATTTAGTTTTGCTTTAAAGGCCTATATTTGGCCTTTATAAGGTTCAATATTTGGGACAACAAATCAAAATCCAAGCAAGTATTCACCCCTGCTTAAATGTGATTTTACAGGAAGCATTTGTTAATTCATTTGTACTATCACTTTTCTTCGCTTACACGACATACTTGGAAGACTTAGAAAGTGCTATCTGCGTAAGGATTGGGATTTAAAAAAAAATACTTGTTTTAGTTTGTAACTTTTAACTACTTTATTACAGTTATAAATTTAATATGTGCTGGCATCAATAAATAAAAATACCAACGGGTCTAGATTTGTCGGCACTGGTGGCGCAGTGCTGTAACCCAGCTACATGGGGACAAAGTGTTTGGGAGGTTGTAGGCGATAGGTTGGATGCTCGGTCCTCTTAATACCGACATAACGTCCGCTTGGTGGTTGCTATCGGCGTGGACACTACTAGAGAAGTCTGGGGTGTCCATGTTGGATGGTAATCATTGTGCGGATGTTGTGTGGGGGAGATAACTGAGTATCAGGCTTGTCAATTAGCTGAAAATCAGACCAGCACTACGTGGTTCGGATTCCACGTAAAGTTGTAGGTCCCTTAGTTGCCCTGGCTGTTGGGCTATTAATAAATTGCCCTTTCTGAGGAACAGTTGAACTCAGTTAGTAACCAGACTACACTCATCCTACACTCATAAAACCATTCATATTCGCCTTAAAATACGCACAACATTGTGTCGGCGTCTCATATGTAAGAATGTAAAGAATAGATTAGATCCCTGTTAGACACCTGAAAAGGTGTAAAATTAATTTGATTTCTTTCCTTCGTTACTCACATACTGTTTTCTTCCATTCAGATATGACGAAAAGAATCCTATTATATGCTCAGTAATGCAATTTTTAAATGGTCTACTTCGTAAAATGCTTTTTCAAAATCTGTCTCTGTACATTGATTTGAATATTTTCATCAATACAGAAAAATTCAACAACTAGGATAGAATCCATGTTGATTATGAGTAACATACTTCTTTAGGTGGGAAAATAATCTATTACATTTATAGATTCAACCACTTTTGCTGGAATTGACAAAATAGAAACAGGTCTATTCTTGGACAAAATTGAAAAAGTATATTCTTTATACTTTTATCACCCTTTTAGGTATAAGCATGACTCTAGTACACTTCCTAGTTTCAGGAAAAGTGAAGTTATAGAAAGATTAAAAAATAAATATGCTTGGAGTGCGATGCTTGTTTGTTTTTTTTCATCAAGAGAACAACCACCATAAATGTAAGAAAAATAAGTAACCATATCAATACAGAATCTGTCTGCTTATTTCTTGTGTGAAGTGAAGCAATGGACATTGATAATTTAATGTATTGTAGATGCTTCATTATGTTATAATGTAGGTACATATAAACTTATACTACCCTGCAACACGCCCTTTTCTGGAAACGGAAAACTTACAAATCGTTGGTCTGTAAACTCATTGATGGCACCTTAACTTTCTTCTTAACTGTACCTCCCTAGTTTCATTTTGTAAACTAGCACCAAGCTCATATGACACTGTCGGAGTAGTCAAGTGGACATATCCAACAAAATGAGTTTAAAAATGTTTAAACAAGAAAAGGAAGTCATGAGTAAGTTAGTAGATTTTATAGTGCTTCCGCAGGTGTTATTCATGAGTTGATGGAAGAATATCGTGAATATTCAATTAACTCATTAGAGTAAGTGAAGAGACATTAAAAATTTAGAAACATTTTTACATTAAGTTCGCCTATAATTTCAAAGCATTATACACAAACGAGAGAAAATAACAACTCAGAATATTTTTAATTGGCTGCAGGTTTTGGATTATAATTTGTACAATATATGTCATAGTTGTGCACTATTGGCTTGCACAAGCAACTCAAATATCTTAACTCACAGTAAGTAAACTTGTGCTATTAATGATGTTCCGCTGCAAGAGTAAATAAAAGTTTATCAACAGAGAGTTTAACATCAGGCTGCAGATAGGTACTATAAGATTCTTTCATTAGTAAACAGAAGTAACTTACTTAAGGCTATTCTCAGCAATCTATTACCATCCTCTCCACATGCCCCATTCACTTTATCCTTCTTCTTTCCATTGTCTCTTGCAGCAGAATCAGTTTCAGGCATTTCTGTTGCCTGTAATCTGCTTAAATCACCTTTTTGTCCATGTCCAAGTTTCTGCTCCATGTAATAAGATTGGATGATGATACATCTTATATATAATAAGATTATTAATATAAAACATAATTTATCTTTGTTTACTGGCTTTGTTCCAATTCCAATGTTTTCTTTGCCAGATTAAAAACTGATCACTTTCCATATTCTATTTCCTACCAATAGTATCTCTTCTCTCATTTTTTACTTTACTCCAATAAGTACATAAAAAGTAGAGAACAAAATTCGTCTACCTTTTCCAGTACATTCTTGATCGCATTCACATCCTCCCTTAATAAAACTAAACTATTCACCATCAACAGAACATTATTCTTTAATTAAAACTATTTAATTGATTTTTTTTATCTATTAAGCTTGTTATTGCAGAAAATTAATAGGCCTAAATATTTTTTTCTAATATATTATATGTAGTCCCATGTATTTAAGTAACTATGTGTAGCATATAAAATGGATGTTTATTTTGGTACAGCAAAATAATGTAATCATTATAAAGACTACATACCAATTACATAGCTTATTATTGAAATATAAAATTGTTACAAATGCATAAAACCATTGATTATATAAACCTACAATAGATAAACCATCTAATAGGAATATTTGTGGCAGTAATTTTGTTAGTTTGTGTGGCCCGCAACCACAGCTGGTTTAAATTGCATTACATTTACATGGGACTACACTAGCGCTCCACAACGGACCACAAAAACAGCTGATATTTTGAGACTCAAAATTTAACATTGGATGGGAAATCTATTTGTGTATAAAATCAATGATAAAACCTATACTTGTATATTAAATAATTTATACCAGGGGAATACAACTAACTATTACATAGTTCGTAATAGTTGTATTTTTACATAGTGCTTTTGGAAATATATCTATATATTTGAAATGACTACACTATAGCCTATACTGTAAAACAAATAAAAAAAACTAATTGAAATTTACATCTTACTATTGTATAAAAATGTAATGGTGTCTGTCTGTGTATTACTCAATCACTACTGGACCCATTCAGCTGAAATTTTACAAGGACATTCTTAGGGTCTCCGGTTAACACATAGGCCTATCTTTATTTTGAAACTCCATCAGGACACCGCTCCAGGAGCTCTAAGAAGTATTGATGCAAGCCCTATGGCAATACCAATTTGACAATTGTTAATAATTTCCTCAGGAACTAGAAAAGACAGTAAGTATCAGGATGAGGCTGCGCAGTAGACAAGTGAGGTCACATGGGTGATAGCTGATTTGTTTATTCTATTAAATACTGGTAACTAAATCTACCAATTACATAGAACCACTCAGCTGAATAGTAAGAAGTTATTTCCCACTTATCAGCTAGAATTGTAATTACAGGAATTAGAACAGTATTTTTACGTTTATTTATGCCATTTGTCCATGTGAAATCACATAACGCCTATCTTCCTCTTTTATAGGTACCATGTTCTACGTACCAAACCTAACCACAACGCACTTTTGCATTATACAGATGCTAATAGGTACATACCAAACCTAACATTGAGTTAACTTATTTCATAATTTTTGTATTACTGAACGCAATAAGCACAATATAAATCAAGTTAACCCCGTACAAAGGACAGGTACTTTGCTAGTTGCTTGATGATAATGTTTTTGTTATGTCCACAGTAAAACTCTAATGAATATAAATCAGTAAATAAATTATGTGTCATTTATGTCAAATATACAGGATGTCTTGTAGACAAACTTCAGAAGGTTATTTCAAAGGTAAAAACTAAGTGAATGAATGCTCTCACTCCATCTTCCGTATATCTGTTTGTATGTAATTTTTACACAACTATAATATCCCAGAATTTACCCCAGATTGTTATATTATCCCAGATGAAATAATTAAATTTAGTATAAATTTTGGTTTTAATAGTTTACATATTCCTCAAAAAGTTCATTACCATACACCATATTTTTAAATGGTGGCAATTACACATTTTAAAACACAATGCACTAAAATCTCAAAAACCTTAAATTACAAAAATAGTAGAAAATTCAGTCCCACACATTATGGTATTCATATTTGTAAGATCGAACAACTATTAGCAAAGAAATTTAAACTTTTGTCCGACAAACAGAATTCTTCATCCAGGAAATCTGATTCAATTCATAAAAATTTAAATTTCTACGTTAATAGGCCTAGTAGTTAGATTGTAAAAATATTTTATACCATTATATTTTAGACTGAATTGTCTGTTTTTAGCTAAAATTAATATTTGTGACATAATTAGCTTAACAAATTTCAAATTGCAGCACATAAAATAAAAACAACTAGTGTACGGAAATGAAATTTTTAAGAAATATGTAAACTATTATAACCAAGATTCATGATTTTATCCTAAGTAACTTCTGAGATATTAAGTAGACAGATAAACAGAAAACAGAGTGAGATAGACCATGTTCACATGACATTTTTTGTTTGTTTTGACATTAAGAATACCCTCCTGAAGTTTGTCTGCCTACTTACGGGACACCCTGTTTATTTATGTATACAATTTTGATTGTGTGACACGCCTAAAAAGTCAGTACAGCAGCAATACTGACTACACCTTAAATGAGAGAATAGTTGCTCTAGCAAAAACTTGTGACACATCAATTATGACCCGTTCCTTTTAGATAAATCACTATTAGAAAAATTAATATTACAAGATGACCTTATAACACAAAAATCGTCAGTTTAAATTTAAATTGCAGAACAGTGTTGGTTGCAATGAAACTTTAATTACAGACAATTACTACAAACATATAATTATTTGAGATAAACGGCAAAATTTATGACTTTTGGCAAGAAACAATAAAAAGTATTGTTTTATTGGCAGGAAACAGGCAAACATATGAGTTTAGATCGAAAACAAGCAATAGCAAGATGAAAGTTTACATGGAAAGTCTGCTGCTGTTTGCACCACTCTAATGTATTAGTACGTCACCGGTGATTTCGAAACCGACAGTGTTGACATTCATAAGTCAACAGATTCAAATAGGTTAATTAACACATATTTTCTCCTTCATTATGGTCCCTCTACCTTCATTACCTAACATTTTTATATTTTCATTTCTAACTTATACTTCTTTGTTACTGTTGCCAAATTGTTCAACTTTTATTGTAAATCTTATTTTTCATCTTCCCACATCATTATGTCATTTACACATGCTACTATCTTCAGATTTCAATATTATTAACCCATTGCTGACAAATACGTAGCCTTCTCGTTCCGCGATGAGTGGACCGATGATAGCTCAATGCCGTGAAGTTGACGTCGCGGCACTGGTTGTTTATAGTTGTGTAACTGAACCCTCAGTGTCAGTGTTATCACTGTTAAAATTCAACCATTTTGTTTGAGGTGCTTATCTGTCTGTCTCCTTATCTTTGTACCTGTTTCCTGTCACTATTGTCTCGACTTACTGTTTAGGGAATTTAGTACTTGCGTTCGGTCTTATTGTTTTATCGTGTTTGTTATTTCCAGTAAAATGGGAGGATAAATTGCAATCGTCTGAATTAGATAGACTACTACTAATATGGTCAATGTAATTTTTATGCAACGTAAATAAAAACAAAACATGTAGAATTTGCGATTGTGCTAGGCCGGCAGTGCAGGTGTAGCGCCGTGTTGCGAATTTAATTTGTTCCGTTACGCCCAGTGTGCGCCACACTACATAATCTAAAATGGGTTAATTGTGTCATACTATTGCCACTAAGATCAAAAGCAGGTTCTATTCATTTAAGAGTAACTAACAAATTGTATAAAATTAAAATCGAACCAAAATTTTGTTTAGGAATACAATAAAACCATGCTTGACTACATAGTAATTAAAAAGACAGTTTATTCTGAAAACAAATGACAAAATAACAATCTTAAAAATTACTGTGTTTAGGATGATCCAATTTTGCGAGGAGCTGGCTTGCCTCCTTCACGGAACCCATTCCTGGAATAAAATAAACAAATATCTCATTATTAATCCCGTCTTTCGTTGTTTTAGAGAATGATTGCCTGACAAAAATATTTTGTTTAGAACTACTTCACTTTAACCTAATAATAACTACTTGTTAACTAATAACTTCCTTGAATAATACTTGGGAGCACAGTATAAATACCAATTCTAGAATTGTATTAATGTCTACCACCTTGCACTTAAAAGACCCACTATGGCACAAAGAGTATATTTTAATTAAACGAAGCAATGGTCACATTAAGAATGTCTCTTTTGTTTCCCATATATATCATTCAATCTGTTATTGCAAATCTCATTTTCATTTGAATAATAGATTTTATAAATCCTTACGTTTCTTAACACGTTCTTCATATTAGTACTGCTGACATTAACTGATTTTCTTATGAGACTAACAATAAAGTAGGGGTGTGCGAGTACTGTAAACTTCCAGTATTTGATCGAGTATTTACTACTCAAACTTGGCTCGAAGCTTCCAAAATTATTCGATGTTCGATAGAGTAGTTGTACTTCACGAAATATCATATTTACATCTTAATTTAGTTTTAAGAGTAAAACGTTTTATAAGTTATTAATAAAAAATGTCCGCTTCCTTGTGTTTTATTTTATCCTTAATCATATGTTATGAGTTTAGTACACTTAATTATGAACTTAACAATACGCCAATGAATAGGTTTACACAATGACAGTTAAATGAACTAGTCTATGTAGTAAACGAGTTCGTTCATTATGATTTGAATTAGTTCAATTCAAAGTGAACAGAGCTCGGAAGGTAGTAGAGATCACGGTAAATAGTTACCGTAGTAGCGATCATACATGTTGGTTGTCCGAGTCTCCTAGTCACTTGTAACCTAACCTAAAATAAATCACAAGTACTGGTTGGTGTCTTTAAAACCCAAGAAAGGGGTCGAGATCCGGTTCAAGATGCTCAAAAAGGCCTGTTACCGATACAAATCTAATGGTCTGTACGCCGTAGAAATTATGCACAATTTCGTTCATATCACTAATACCGCTCAATCAAAAGGGTCCGAATTACGGGTCACTTTACATCCCAAGAATCGAACTTCCATCTTTACTAGGCAAAAGTTTATATCGGTTGTTGTGGTATACGTACGTGCAAGGAACCATTCGGAACTGTAATTATCGTATATTTCTTGCCAGTCGACTGAGGTCTATTTTGTTTTTTAATCTGAGCAGGGAATCGTTCAATGATTTGACGTAAGAAAATACTGTATCAAATAAAATATGGTAATGACGTTCTAGCAGTATGTGACACAACATTATTGATTTATTTTCCGCCAAATAAAAATAGGTATATATCCATGGCGAACGTCTACAAACTATTATTCTAAAAACGCCTTAGATTGCCAAAACTGTGTGTAACATTTGCGCATACTATATTTTTTCCTGTCAAATCATTGAACGGTTTTCTGACTATAGACAGATATAGAAGCCTCACGCAATGCTAAATTTTGAAACGCGAAATCCCTTAACTCACCGGCCAGATCATATGCGGAGCTAGTAGTAAAACCGGCCAATCGTGGTTGCCAAACTGTGGCTGGCCGGCCAGGGAGAAATCCCTCAATACGTATCGTCTCTGGTCTCTCAGGCTAATCAACTGCAACAGTCCCCGCATGTGTGGCACGACCAGTCCAAAAATGATGCATATATGGAGTTTAATATTACTGCACATCTTTTTACTGTTAAATCGTATATGGGTAATTTTCGTAATAACATATCTTTATTGGCAATTTTTAAATTGGTGCCTGCTCTAAACCGCCCAATCTTGGTAATTACTAGAAAATAAAAATTAAAAAAATTCAGGTATTTTTATGAACTTGCTTTTTGTTTCTCTTTTCACAAGTTTTGCATAACTTGGAGAGGCCTAGATTTGGTACACACTTGAATAAAAATAAATAAATAAAACTTATGGAAAAGATTTTGCCCGTGTAAAGGAAATAAATAAAGTAAATATAGTAGACTTACCATCGTGAATGTGTTTAACATTATAATATAAACACTTGCAAATTTGTAAGAATTGCCAATATAAATTCTAATATAATTAATTATTTTACTTTATTATTTGATTGGCGTTGTCGAACTGAAATTCCTTACACGTAGCATAATCAACTATCTACTTAATAAACACTACGTTATTTTAAAAGTTTCTTCAGGTATTCATCAGTAGGCCGTTATTTCGCTCAATAACCTGAGTAACCGAAAATTAGATAGGAAATATAAAACATAAATAGTCCTAATACAGAGAACAAATGTTTTCTAATTTTATCATGGCTAGGAAGATGATTTATATAAATATTAATAAAGCCAAATAACATAGACTAAGCACAAATTCTCAAAAACCATTAGACTTTGGACCATGAAACTTGGTATAAACATTCTTTATAGGCTCTAGACATACACTAAGAGAGGATTTCTCAACAGTTTTTCTTAAACAGTTAAAATAAGGCAGCTAATAAATATCCCAATA
Source organism: Stictocephala bisonia (assembly GCA_035578905.1). Classification (NCBI taxonomy): domain Eukaryota; kingdom Metazoa; phylum Arthropoda; class Insecta; order Hemiptera; family Membracidae; genus Stictocephala; species Stictocephala bisonia. Next base: position 16,523 of record JAQJVL010003790.1, on the reverse strand, counting down.
CCAGAAAAGGGTCAATCCATACGTAGGGGTCCAGCAGTGGTAGCTGCAATATTTTTATTTTTCTCATATTTTTATACCTAAAAGTACCACTCATCAGAAGTACAAAAAGTATGTTATTTAATTTTTAACATTTTTGATTTACCGATGGCAGCCATTTTGGCTTCGGCAAATATCTCCACTTCTATTCATCCTAGAACACTCAAACAAAAACCAATCTCTTAAGAAGAGTCTGAACTTTAAAGTTCTTACAGGTATGTCCTTAAACTTAAGTATAAGGGCCCAAATATATCTCCAAAGTTTATTATCATGGATTTTTTTTCAAAAATCAATTTTCACACAATTATTTTTTCAGAAAGGCAACAGTTAATTTATTTGTTATTTTTTTATGTGATAGGTATATTGAGTTACTTCAAACTCACAAAGTTTCAAATTGTGGACTAGCATGGTTTTTTAGAAAATGTTTTTTGAAATCATGAATTTTCAAATGTTTTGAAGTTCAAGGATTAATATCTTTTTTGGACATGAAAATAAAAATTTGAAATTTATCCCAGTTTTAGTACTAGAACAGAGGAACAACCTGCAAAAATTTGGTTTTGTGGACTTTATTATTTACCAAGATATATAATGTAGAAAAGTGCCAAAACTGACAAAAAAACACAATATGCTCCAGCTACTTACAATGCTAAACATAGCTAAATATTATGCTTCGTTATGCCTGAAAATATATATATAACAATGACACACATATAGTTAGACCATTTATTAGTATACAAACTTTTATTTTCATGACTGATGAGCATTGAGTAGTTGCGAGATTTCATCACACAAGCATTATGTGATGTTGAAGTTGCGCTAGTTGCTGTAGGAGTGTGATCTTTCTCAAGATATTACTCAAAGGGACCCATGTTTCATATTTTTTGCTGTATTTGTAGGAAGTTCTTGGACCAGCAGGTTCATAAAAGTGAACAAAAGTCATTATGCTCTCGATTGACAGATGGAATTTTCTGAGCCGCCGCTGTTTGTCACAAACAGGCAATGGTACCATGTCCCTCCATTTAAACTCTTTGAAGTCCACGGATTTAGAAATTTTGAAGCACTTAACTTTGTTGTCTGCTACAAGCACAAGTCGTTAAAAAAATCTGGTTCCAGGAATTTCGAGGCAATCTTTGAATCGAAGTTCTGTTTCATCTTTTTTTTATTTCCGCACAGACAACATAAAAGTACACAATCCCTTTAGAGTTTTCAGAGCAAAAACTAAACATACATATTATTAGCATTGGGTAAATAAGCAGACTACAGTTCATCCTTTTGTTTACTCTTGTTTTGATGAGGACTCGGGACTGGTTAAAAATCAAACCTTTGTATAGTAACTGGTTAAAAATCAAACCTTTGTATTGTAAGCAACCATCGACAGTACAAAAACTGCAGTAATTCATACCTTCCAAAAATATCTCATTGAAGATCTTTTAAAATAACAAAGAATGAAACAAAACTTGAAGTTTGATTCAAAGAATGCCTCAAAATTCCGGGAACACAATCTTTTCATCGACATGTGCTTTTGGCAAACAACAAAGGTAAGTGTTTTAAAATGTCTAAATCTATGGATTTCAAAGAGTTTATAACATCAAAGAGAGTGATGTTAACTTTGGAGGAATATGATACCATTGCCTATGTGTATGACTAACAGCGGCGGCTCAGAAAATTCCATCTGTCAATCGAGAGCATAATGACTTTTGTTCACTTTTATGAACCTGCTGGTCCAAGAACTTCCTACAAATACAGCAAAAAATATGAAACATGGGTCCCTTTGAGTAATATCTTGAGAAAGATCACACTCCTACAGCAACTAGCGCAACTTCAACATCACATAATGCTTGTGTGATGAAATCTCGCAACTACTCAATGCTCATCAGTCATGAAAATAAAAGTTTGTATACTAATAAATGGTCTAACTATATGTGTGTCATTGTTATATATATTTTCAGGCATAACGAAGCATAATATTTAGCTATGTTTAGCATTGTAAGTAGCTGGAGCATATTGTTTTTTTTGTCAGTTTTGGCACTTTTCTACATTATATATCTTGGTAAATAATAAAGTCCACAAAACCAAATTTTTGCAGGTTGTTCCTCTGTTCTAGTACTAAAACTGGGATAAATTTCAAATTTTTATTTTCATGTCCAAAAAAGATATTAATCCTTGAACTTCAAAACATTTGAAAATTCATGATTTCAAAAAACATTTTCTAAAAACCATGCTAGTCCACAATTTGAAACTTTGTGAGTTTGAAGTAACTCGATATACCTATCACATAAAAAAATAACAAATAAATTAACTGTTGCCTTCCTGAAAAAATAATTGTGTGAAAATTGATTTTTGAAAAAAATCCATGATAATAAACTTTGGAGATATATTTGGGCCCTTATACTTAAGTTTAAGGACATACCTGTAAGGACTTTAAAGTTCAGACTCTTCTTAAGAGATTGGTTTTTGTTTGAGTGTTCTAGGATGAATAGAAGTGGAGATATTTGCCGAAGCCAAAATGGCTGCCATCGGTAAATCAAAAATGTTAAAAATTAAATAACATACTTTTTGTACTTCTGATGAGTGGTACTTTTAGATATAAAAATATGAAAAACAATAAAAATGTTGCAGCAACCAATTAAATTATTTCTGGACCACTTCATATGGATTGACCCAAAATCATTGTTGCCTTAACAATGAGAAAGCTTATGACGGTACAATTTGACATAAGAGGTTATTTTTACACCCCTACAATAAAGCATTATGAAAAGGTGGGAGTGTTTGTGAAGCTTATCAATTACACTAGCCCTGCAAAGATAGGTAACTTATGGTTTAGATTTTCTTCTTTGTTCCTTTTTGTACATACTGAAGTGTAATAGAATAATCTTGTATGTTTACAGAAGCTATGAGCAGTATGTGTGTTACTGGATTTCTCTTTAATATTTTATTGTTCTGCAATATAATTTATACATAAAAATTTGATTGATTCTTTTACTTATATGTATTTATTTTATCATCACAAAATATTTGAAATTCACAGGCATGTTCCTACTTAAACAGGCGACAAGTCAGGACAGTATACATAATAATGATAAGAAACGCTAAAACAATAATAAATTTAATCTATTCTATCATCTAAATTCTGTATCTTTAAGAAGAAAAGTAGGCTTTTCTTATCAGAAGAGACTTTTAATAATTTAGAAAATTTCCTGTATTTACACTCTGTCCATTTACTAGGGATTTTATTGAAAACCTTCATCTCCATATAAAGTGTGCTTCTTTCTAATGGTTTTGTTTTATGGAAGGGTATTTATTGTAGGTTTTAATTTTTGTTTCTTATGTTATATTGATAGTCAATATTACTTTTTAAATATTTTTTATACGTTTTGCAAGAATGTAAATATGTGTAAAGAAGAAGCTGTCAACATTTTTAAGATTTTGGAAAATTGGTTTACATGATTTCCTTGGTATTGACATGGTCATATTATATAGAAGTGTTTAAAACTAAAGAAATTTTTTATTTAATTTCATTGTGGAAGGTGTCCTCGGTCTGCTTAAAGCTATATTTGGCTTGATAAATTGATCCAATCCAATATAGCAACAGAGGAAACCATTAAGTGATAACAATATTAAAAAAAATGCTAAAGTGTTCTCAGCTGCAGAGCACCTGGAGTGTGTCGCAGGAACGAGATAAGGTTAAATACATTACTTAACAAACATGTTATAATCATTAGTAATATTCTGCAAAAAATTCTGATTATTTTAAAAATTGTGAAATAAAATGTTGTTCAATAGTTTTAGCATATTTTAAAGGGCTAATGGTACAAGCTGTCTAATAAATCACTGCACAAACCTGAACTTCCTTCGGACAATCTTCAGGTGTCTCATGCGGCCAGTTCCAGTGGTCTTCCTGCGTTGTGCCTTAATGCTCCAGTTGTCTGAAATCACAATTCATTAGTGATACAATGTTAGTAATTTAATAATACAAACGTTTTGATTAAATTCATATATAAATATAAAGACATATATAAACAAAACAAATTAATTAACCATCACTATGTTTTAAAACACATAGGAGGTACAGTCAAATAGTGATAATAATAAAGTACATGTTACACATTTTATATACATACTTTTAAACTGTACATATTATAAACTAGCCGGCAGCCTTTGCTTCGCTACGGAGTTATTCCTGCGCTTGCTTACCTTTCTCCCGTGGTTCCTTCTAAACCATCACGCCAATATAAAAGCTCAACCTGCTGCCGTTCTACTAGGCAACAAAGTTGGATAATCTAGAGAACACTTAAAGTCTTTAGGGAAATTTCAACACAGTTAGCTCAATATCGTAAATTTACCAAATAGATGTTACACATAATTTTATAGAGAACAAATACATACAAAAAGTGTTATTAATAAAATTGGAAACTCTTAATGCATCAAAAGAATAAATGTCAAACATAGATAATAAATATGACTATTTATTCATAACAGCTGTTATTAATTTATTAAATTCAACCCAATGTTATACTTATGGAACAATCTTTTAGGGGCTGTTTCTACCCCTTACAAGTATTGGATAAAGATGAAAATACTTCAGCTTTCCTATTTAACGTACCAAATTTCAGCTTTGTAAGATTAAGGGAAGTGGGTGAATGGGATGAGTGAGTGAGGGCTTTCTCTTTAATATATACAAGGTGTCCCTGAACTCTCTGAGTATCTTTTTAGGTACTGATTGTGGGTAAAAACATAATATCCTATTTAAAAATTTCAAATCACCTTCAAGTACCCATACAGCTGCCATTTTGTATTTTTTAATAATAATTTTTTTATTTTTGAAACTATTTAATCTAGAGTTCAAATTTGGTATGCACATTAAAAAAACAATTTTCTTACTGAAATAAAAAAATCAAAAGGGTTTTTTAAATATTTTCAAAATGGCGGCACTTTGAAATTTTAAAGGTTAGGAATACAAAAAAATTACAAAGAGTACCTTTTAATTGCAAATGTTATTTGCAATCCAAAAAAGTAACGTTGTAAGAGATCGGATGACAAACAATCGGAAATTTGAGTATTTTTGTATTTAATCATTTACATGTAAATGTGTACAGCCATGGTATCGTGCCGCACGAGTCAACCACAACAATACATTAGGGATCTATTCTGATTACTTTTATCCAAAACAACACAATAAAGTGATTTGTGACATTATTGTAATGAAAATGCCTCTAGCAGGCAATGGTAAAATAGTTGCATGTGATTTTTGTTATTAAATTAAAAATTAATTTTAATTAAAACTAGAATTTTTGTAAAATTTATTTGTGAAACAAAGAAGGTTGTAGACATAAAACAGTAATATTAAATAGGCATTAGACTATATATTGGAACTTTAATTAAATTTATTTTTACATTACAATAAATCATCCAGTCCAGCGCTTTTATCAGGGTTAAGAGACCTAAGCTTCCGCTCAACCAATGTAGCAGTGATAGAGATTTTAGGTATTGTATCATTTAGTCCATAGTCGTACAAAGTAGTGGGAGGGTTTAAATCAGAAAAGACAGATGAGAAATGTTTCAAAAATAAATCACATTACCACGATACGAACAGTGCTATTGACCCACCCGCCCGCCCATACACGTACAATGCTATAGACCCACCCGCCCGCCCATACACATACAGTTCTATTGAACGTGTGAACTATCAATACCATAGTGGTGTTGACCCAACCGCCCACCCATACACGTACAGCGGTGTTGACCCAACCGCCCACCCATAACCGTACCACAACCGCCCACCCATACACGTACAGTGGTGTTGACCCAACCGTCCACCCATACACGTACAGTGGTGTTTTTTCAATTAAGTATTTTCGAGCCAAGCCTCTTCGTCAGTCAGTGACGAATTTTACAATTCAGTGTAACAGTTCTGAATTATATCAGATGTCCTAATGCTAGTAAGTACTTTGCAGGTACTCTTCAAACACTAGACTTGGTGACCCTCCCACTCACCCTTCAGACTCTAGACTATTGACCCGCCCACCCTTTGGACACCAGACTTGATAACCCTCCAACCCACCCTTCAGACACTAGACTGTTGACTCACCCACCCTTCAGACACTAGACTTGATGAACTTTCACGTACGCCCATTCACGTACAGTGACATTGACCCACTCGCTCGCCCATACACGTACACTAGCGTTGACCCACCTGTCCACCCATACACGTACAGTGGCATTGACCTACCCGCCCGCCCATACATGTACAGTGGCATTGACCCACCCGCCCGCCCATACACGTACAGTGGTACTGGTAAAGTTTTAAAATTTTGTACATTAATTACAACTTATAACCCTCCTTAGAAGTACAAAAATTTTTGTAAATAATTCCAAAACAGCCAAATTGTTAATTATTTTGTGCACTATAATAATATGTTGTTACATTTTATATAAACTAAGTTTTTTTAATTGTTTGTTTACATAAAACTCAAAAATAAAAAAAAATTTGCAAAGTTACAGTATGATCATTGTAGATAATCAAATAGTAATGTAAAAATTCTAAAAAAATTACCACTAAATAGAAAAGAAAAAGTTGTATAGGAAAAATAGTCATATTGCACCCATACACAGTTTTATATTTTTAGTTTGTTGTGGAATATAACAATTTTACCACAGAAACGAAAAATTCTGTGAAACATTATACAACAATCCATAAATAAGAGGTATGTATAATTGTTTGCTACATGTACTTTATTAGTACAATCTATTAGCTATGAAAAAATGTAAATATATGAATATATTCAAAAAGTTAAAATTTATAGCACCAAAAGTCAGTATGCGCAAATTGTGTAAAAGGCATTTGAAAAATTGCACATATTGTAATCATAGTAAATAAATATTTAAATTTTTTTAGGATTTCTTCTGAGAACAAATATTTCTGAATAGAAACATGAAAAAATAACTATATTCGTGACAAAAATTAAGTTTTGACAAAGGATAGTAACATACTATGTTATATTGTAGTCGATAAATAAAATAAAAGCTTCATTTTGAGTGAACACAAATAATACATTTTTTTTTTCAAGATCTTAGATTATTATGATAATGCTAAACTAATACCATAGTTTTACATGTCTTATTTGATCAAATTGGATAAAAAAATAAATGTTTAAGCTAGTACCTACATAAATATATACATGGTTGTAAAATTAAAATTCACTAAAACAAAATAAAATATTTTATCCTCTCTTAGTTCTCCAGCCTGTTTTTAGCCCTATATTGCATTATTTGTATGTAGGATTGTTATTATTATTAATTTGAAGTGCTAGTGCTTTTATATAAATATAATGTAATGTTGATTGGTGGTAGGACTTGGTGAACAATGCCTTAGTTAGTACACCTGATTCCGACAATTGGTTATTGTACAGTTATGCGACAAACATCAGCCATTTTTCCCACTCCCGACCCCCGCAGGAATTTCAAATTCCATATTTTAATGTTATTCCTACGTTTATAAAATTGTAGGGTCCTAAGATCACTACTCAGCGGGTTATGAGGTCACTATTCATCGGGTCATGAGGTCACTAATCAGCGGGTCATGAGGTCACTACTCAGCGGGTCATGAGGTCACTAGTCTGCGGGTCATGAGGTCACTAATCAGCGGGTCATGATGTCACTACTCAGCGGGTCATGAGGTCACTATTTAGCGGGTCACGAGGCACTACTCAGCGGGTCATGAGGTCACTACTCAGCGGGTCATGAGGTCACTACTTAGCGGGTCATTAGGTCACTACTCAGCGGGTCATGAGGTCACTCCTCAGCGGTTCATGAGGTCACTCCTCAGCGGGTCATAAGGTCACTCCTCAGCGGATCATGAGGTCACTACTCAGCGGGTCATGAGGTCACTACTAGCAAAAAATTTGTTTATACACTACACTTCTGAGAACTTATATGCTCCGCTCACTCGGTACAGGCCGCGCTAAAACTGAACGGAAGGTCGGACAGTAAGTAACAAAATTACTGTATCTGGTATTGACACAATGATTACCACCCGCCCGCCCATAACGTACTGTGGTTATAAAATTGTATAAAAAAAATCATTAAAAATTCGCCAGATCAGGTAAGTTTTAGTTGCGTTGTCCGCCGGGATCGGCTGTCCAACTGTGATGGCCAGCAATTATTTCCCTACACACTCGGATGTCCAACTCTGTTGGACACTTAACTATGTTTTTGTATTTTAGATATAACTTGTCTGAGCAATATTTTAAATTTTTTAACAGCTGTTTAAATATGTCAGGATTATATTCAACCAGCTGGTATCATCCGTTTCTGTTTTGTGTAGACATCCAGATTGTATGTCAGAAATTGCCTGACTCTAGGCTATCTTTCGATTCTATCTTCGTGCATCTTGAGCGTTATTAATTATTGTAAATATTCTATTTTGTTGTAAAATACTGTATGTAATTGTAAATAATAGTTATTTAGTTTGAGTTTTAGTATCCAGGTCTTTGTCCTAGCATATTTTTCAAAAAGTATCACACTCAGCAACATTTCAAAAACTTATTTTTATCAACCTAATATTACAAAACTTGAAATTCCAGAATTGAATGTTTCATTACTTAAAAATTTTTTATTTTAACCAAACTTGTTTTTATTTTAATTTAAAACAATATTATAAGATAATATTTATGATAATATTTTTAAGAGGCTTGATACTTGTGTATATATATAGAGATTATCAGACCGGCGATAAGCCGCTAATATGGCAAATATTTAGAATTATAAACTGATTAAACTAATGTAATTTAATTCTACACATTTCAATTGTCAGTTAAATATAGAATAATAGTAATTTAAAATAAATATTAGTGAAAAAAAAAATGTTCAGATCAACATTTAAATTAAATACAGGTATTCCTCGCTATACGCGGTAGATACGTTCCGCCTAAGCGCCGCTTATAACGAAACCGCGTATAACGAGTCGGAGCTAAAGCGGGTTATGCCACTAGTCGGAGCTAAAGCAGGCCGGCCTACTGCTTATTAGTACTGTACGCAATACAAACTACAATATCATAAGATTATCAAAAGATTAATTAATTGTTTTGGAAATATAATAAAAATGTAGGCCTATATTAATTCATCAACACCTTTTATTGAATTCAAATTTGACTACTACATGAACAAACAAAATAAGAACGTACAGTATAAATGTATATAGGCATACTTTAATTAAAAATTAAATTCAAAGAGAAAAGGATATTAAAAAGTAGGCCTAATAAAAGTACTGTACAGTACATAACTAAAAAAGTACATAATATACAGTAGTTCAATCTTTTGATGTGCCTGCCACTGGGCTGGGAGGGTCAGACTGCCCGCCTTTGTTTACGTCTGACGTCTGCTTACCAGGTGTTTGTACCTTTTCAGCTGTTTGGGAGAAAAATGTCTTAATCGAGAGCTGGGTTGTTGTTTTTAATTTATTGTTATATAGTTCACGATAACACTTAATCACATTCTCAACTTCCCTTTTAACCTTAGCACTCCTCGTGTCATCTGGGTCGTTCTCTTCAAAATAATTTAAAGCGTTATTAATCATACAGAAAGCCTCTGCCATTCCTTTACTAGTCAAGGTTTTAACACTTTCAGGTTCTTCTTCCTTATCGGATCCTTCAGAAAACCTATCATCTTCTATTGTTAATAGGTCTTCGGTACTTAGCTCTTCTTGTAGTGTAATCAATTCATCAACATCCGCTTCATCTACGTCTGTGAATCCCACACGCTGTGCCATATCCACAATATCTTTTGTTGTTGTTCTGACATTTTCTGTCATTTCTACATCATATTTGACGATTTCTGGCCACAAATTTTTCCAAACACCATTCATACATTTAGGTTTCAATTCATTCCACGATTTGCCTATGATATCAATAGCCATTTTGATGTTGAACTGTTTCCAAAAGTCCTTAATAGATAATTTATCATCAGCATCACAAGTTTTAATCAGTAAAGAAAATGTATGTTTAAGATAGTTGGCTTTAAAAGCTGAAATAACACCTTGGTCCATAGGCTGCAATATGGACGTAGTGTTCGGGGGTAGAAACATAACTTTAATGTTCTCATTTATTTCACTTATTTCAGGAGGGTGGCTTTGGAACATTATCTACCAGAATCAAAATTTTAAAAGGAATCTTTTCTTTATAGCAATACACTTTTAAATAATTTTGCAGCACTAGTGAAATATAATCATGAAATATTTTACCCGTCATCCAGCCTTTTTTTACTCGTCCTCCACAATACAGGCAACATATATTTGTCACAGCCTTTTAGTGCTCTGGGGTTTTCTGAATGGTAAACCATCAGTGGTTTAAGTTTGAAATCCCCAGAAGCATTTGCACCAAAGAGTAATGTGCAGCGATCTTTAGCAGCTTTAAATCCAGGAGCAGTTTTCTCCTCAATAGAAATAAATGTTTTGCTTGGCATTCGCTTCCAAAATAGGCCAGTTTCGTCAAGGTTAAAAACCTGTTTGGCCGTATACCCCTCCTTTTCAATAAAATTTTTAAAAGTTATAGCCTTAAAAGTTTCAGCGCCTACATTGTCTGCCGATGCCGCCTCACCTGTTAATTTTAAACTGTGAAAAGCGTTGCGTGCCTTGAAACGGTCAAACCACCCTTTACTGGCATTAAAGTCTGGGGCGTTTTGATCATCCTTAGTAATTTCTGTATAGATAGCTCTTGCTTTCTCTTGGATGACTGCCATCGAAATGGGTGCATGGAGCTGATTATAATGTTCAATCCAGTTTGACGGTAGTTTTTCCATTTTCTCCATCGAATCAGATCTGGACTTAGATACACGAGCCAAACTTAAATTTGTACAAAACTGCACACTCTTACGAATTGTTTCAGCATTTGATCGGATTGTCCTAATAGATGACTCTGGTAGGCCCATCACTCGGTGGATATCAATTATACACTCCCCTTTATCGAGACGTTTTAAAACTTCAAGTTTAACTTCTAAAGAAAGAGAATGTCTAACACGTTTATTACTTACGTCTATCTGTTTCTTCTCACGTTTTCCCGGCATTATAACACAACTCACAACAATATTGTTCACAATGCCACGCCACAAGAAGTAAATTTTACACCACTAATGCGAATAAATAAACAACAGTGCTCGAGAGAAATAGACAGATAGACGGGTGGGGCGCGCCTGAGGAATGTGGAGAGGGGGGTCCGGCCCATCCGCGTATAAGCGAAACCGCGTAAATCGGGACCGCGTATAACGAGGACTACCTGTACATAGTATTTAAACTTTAAAAACCAGGTGCAATTACAATAAGGCTGAATGACCGCAAAATGGGTTCTGACCTGGTGAGAACGGGAGAGTGACATGACTGCCGATCTCATAAACAAAGTAGCCATAGCCATCCCAGTTAGGCACCCGACCTTACGGGTCACTAGCAGGTGTTCGACTGCTGAGCTGATGTAGAAACAAGTGTGGCCAACTGTACTAAATACCTGATCTGGGAAAACATATTTTAACACAGTTCCGAGAGGAAAGGGTTTAGACTTACCAAACACAAGAAAAATTGAGTTAAACTTAGAATAAATATTTTTATACTTACAATGCCTCAATTTCCGGCTTGGATAACCACACTGAGCACATTTTGATTTCTGAATGTGGTATGATGATCGCCCACACCGTCTACACAGTGTATGGGTCTTGTTACGCCGCTTACCAAAACTTGAAGTACCTTTCGTCTGAAAAATGTTAAAAAATAAGATAATAAATTTGACATCTATTACAATATTGATAATTTTGCTACTGTACTAAATATTGTTATTATTTTAGTAATTCTGTTGTATTACTTAGTCAACCTAAATCTTTTCATACTTTGATAATACATTTTTGGGATGCTAAATACCAATATTTAGTAAAAAAATAGGTGTCGGAAACGTAGTTAATATATTAATACACACCGCGGCCGCCCATATCCATGGCGCCGTAGCAGTTAAGGTTAGGTTAGCATAGCCTATTGTAGAATGTTTTTACAAATTCTACTGACTGAAAGTGTTGCGACAGTGAAAATACGTTAATACGGGTACATTCTACAATATAATAACTGTTTCATTCCTAACCTAACCATAACTGCTGTGGCGTGATGTCTGAAATTTCAGTGATAGCGTGTGGACATTAAACTTTCTTATCGTTTTGCAACGTGAACGATGGCTTTCCGACACTTGATTTTCATTTTTCTTACTAAGCGAGAATTACCTTTTCATCATATAAAAATATGAAACGAATTGAAGTTGATTAAGTATTTGTGCAGTTTTACTATTATTTTTAACAAATTACTTCTGTATGATATGTTATAACATTAAGTTCATTGCTTTTTCAATATTAATATGAGTTTAAGTAACAACAACTACATATTTAGAAAATAATTCTTTCTCCTGTATAATTTAAGAGAAATGACTAATTTAACTTATTAGATTAAAACTAAGGCTATGGAGAGCTGCTGGCCAAGCGGTCTAAGGCGTCAGATACTTAGGTTAGAGATAGAGCTGGTTCGAATCCAGCCTAAACTAGAAGATTTATTAGTAATATTCACCTTATACTGTCCGGTTTTACCTCCTTACTCTGTCTGAATAAGTTCCTTGTAACAGATCAATAATCAATGAGGAATGGATAGAGTAAGGTTGAGAAGATCGGCCTCTTCTTAAAAGAAATTTCAAAAGAATTACGTAAAAACCTAGCATTTTAACTAATATCTAACAATTCTGATAAAATCATATTTGAAGTGATCTACTACCTTCAAAGACACTTCATTTAATACAGCGTTGGGATTAGGGGAGAGTGAGGCAGTTTCATACAGGGGCACTTTCATACAGTTTGAATGTTCAGCCACTCGGTGCAGCAGCAGAAAATAAAAACTCCCACCACTACCAGTTCCTTATTCTAAATATTAGTTCCTGTTTCAACATTCCAGTTACGTGTGGATGGATCTTATTGACGATTTTCAGATTTCTGAGAAAAAAGTATTTATTTTTGCTGTTTGAAAAGTGAGGTAAATGCACTTATTGATATATTTTTCTGTTCTACAACGAAGTAATTTACTTGTTATTAATTTATGTGTCTGCCTTGTGACTGATCTGTATTCTAATGTATAATAGAAGCACAGTATGTTTTAAATGTGTGGTACCATTGGAACACTTTCATACATCCAACATGAGGCAGTTTGATACAGTAGGGCAGTTCATACAAAAACATTTATGTACCTAAATTGATTTTTTCAACAAAAAATATGTTTTGAAATATTTTTTACTTTACTATTTGACACTTTGTATTGGTGTTAAAAAGACAAACTTTACACAAATCAAACGCAGTATTCCTATAATATACTTTTCTTCACACTGTGGTAATAGGTAAAAAATAAATACTAAACTATGAAATATCAGATTTAAAACAAGTTAAATATGCTTTTTTGTATCGTGATGAAAAGTATTGTTCATTACTCGTCTCAAAAGATCTGAGGAAGGCAAAGGTAGTTGGACATTTGCTATCATTACGTGAAAAATACCAATCACGACATTTCGATTTGGTAAAACCTAAATAAATAAAGTTTTTACCCAGTTAACATTTTATATATTTAGTAGAAATTCATTTTGTTGTACTCCATTCTAGGTTGCAAGTTAAAATGTAGATAATTAATGTAGATAAGTTTATTAGTTTAAGAACATGTTAGTTAATATGTAATTTAGTTTTTAGCACTTGAAAAAGATTTGGGTTTTACCAAATCGAAACGTCGTGATTGATATTTTTCATATTATGATGGTAAATATCCAACTACTTTTGTCTTCCTAATCTGATACTCCAAAATTAACAAATTTAAAAAATCATAAGACATCTTTTTGCGTGCTCAGCTTCACCTCGAATGGGGTGAGCAACCTTTTGACTGATGATGAACCCGACATGGAGTTGTTAATCTAACTGTTGAAAATCTATGTTTAAATGATTTTGTTTTGGTAAATTTTGACACAAATAAACAACAAAGTATTTTGTCTGTCAAATTGAAAACAAAGTTGGATTTACAGATTTTAAAATAGATTCTATGCGATCCAAAGACAAACATTAGTTTGTTGTCCCAACAACCAAAGACACAAGTGACTTATCACTATCCAAATTACCTCAATATAAGCTAATTAAGGGAACCGAACATGCATTGGGAGGACTGACATTTTAAGCTGATCTTTCAGATTATTATTTAGGTTAAGAATTCTTTACTTGTAGCACTAGTCTACACCTGTTCGTTTGTAGACATGGCCCAGTCAATTTTATACTGTCAAAATACTGTATTACAAAGGTAAACCATATTTTCTCTTTGTTAATCATTCGTATGAAAGTACCCCAGTCCTGTATGAAACTACCCCTACCGGGGCACTTTCATACAACTTGCTGTTTACAATGATTTGTGTGTGTGTGTGTCAATTATTTAACTTTTTAGTCCAATATAAATATTTTCATTTTGTTCCTCATTCATTAGAGTATATGTATAACAAAGTTAAAAAATTTATTTTTTTTTAAGATGACAAATTTGTATGAAACTACCCCGCTTTCCCTTATTCTTTGTTCTGCTTAGCATCGTTGTCACTGTTTTTTCTCAAATGTCTTTCAGTTTTTAAGCCCTTTAAACTTGTTACTCCATATTTATCCCTTAATAAATGATAACAAATAATAAAAACAATTAACCCTTTGACTGCTCAATATTTTACTGACTGTTTAAAGAAAGAATGGTATGCTACTACAAATTTAGACCTGGGTAATCCAAATGTCACTTAATTGACTTATCTACACTTAATTGACTTGTCACTTAATTGCATGTTTCTTTTAAAGTAGGCCTATTCATAAAAAATAAATACTGTAGCATAAAAGGTTTCTTCTTATAAAGCAGTTTCAAAAAGGATTTTAGACTTTTGAGTATTCATATCGGGCGTACATCTTAATGTGGGATGAACATTGAATTCAAAGTTTAATCACCAAAAATAACGAAAAATGTTTGAATATAATTCCAATACAGCCGAAATTTGCTAATTTTTTTAAAAAGTGTATGTCTAACATATTTTCAATAATGAAATAAATGTATTTATAGCATTGTTTTTTTTGAAAATATACAAAACTATAAAAGAGTGCATGAATATAAATATATTTATCTTGCTATTTCGCTATAATATAAAGCTGGATTGGAAATCTCGCTGACAAATGTTTGCCCATTTTAATGAGTTGTAAAATTTTGAAATTTGGACAGAAGGTACATGTAACTGTTTCAAACTCCGAAAGAGTCAAACATTTTCCCATCTTTAGTAAAAAGGATTTGTTTTGAAGGGATGAAAATCAAAATTTTGCCAACAGAATGTCTGATAATATTCAGCATACGTGATGGTTGCCGACTGCAGCTCTATGACTACACAACAAATCATAAATTGAGAACAATAAAAATGTACAAATTTTCCAAAAAATTTTTGTTTTCATTTTACTTGTTTTTAATGCTGAACAAGAATATGTACTTGGTTTCTCAATAAAATTATTTTTCGCCCCGAAAAATGCACTTTTTATTTAACTAACCAAACATAAACTAACTTGTCCTAATCTTCTATATAATCAACATAAATTCATAATTTGCATTAAATTCAGATGCCTGGCCTCCGTGACGTCCTGCTGGCCGTCACTATGGCAGGAATACGGTGCAATTAGTTTTTGGTGTCATAGTCCTATTAATGTTTGTTTTGGTGTCAGTCATAGCTCCTATTAATGTTGTGCATATGGGCACCATACGTGATTTGTCACAAACAGTTTTTTTCATAAGATCTCGAGAAATAATTATCGTTGACCAAAATAGTTATCAAATTCATGTTCAGCACTACTACACCAAATTTAAAAAAATAACGCAGATAAATCGAAAAATAACATCTTAACCCTTTGAGGACCAGCCATTAAAAAAAAAAAAAAAGTTGTCAAAATTTTTTTTTTGCAAACAGTCAGTTTTGTATGCGAAAAAGACCGCAAGAAATCTGCGTTTTTGCAAAGGTTTGTAAAATTTTTTGTATTTTTGTCAATTTTTAAGATATTTTAATAATTCTTTTACCAAAATGATTGTCATTAGTTACTCTAGCAACTAATAAGGGTATATTGCTGTTTGATTGACATAATAATATACCTACGCCGGAAAAAAAATAAAAGAACCAAAAAATAAAATAAAATTTTGACTTTGTGTGTCAACAGAAAAAAATCAATAAATATTTTTAATGTGGGAAACTATTTTATTCAATTATAAATGTTATAAAGAGCATGTGTACAAAATTTTATGTGATTTGGAATAATAATACAAATTTTATGGTACTCACACACTTGTTTACAAGCACTCACGCACTGCCCACTGCCACTGTGAGCGCTAGTGACGTGATGGAAACACGGAACAAAAAACAACCAATTAGTATTTTTTTTAGCTGTTCTTT
>JAQJVL010003789.1:0-54735 GCA_035578905.1 Stictocephala bisonia | reverse complement strand
TCTTGGCTTTATCTTTGAGTTTTAATCTGCGATTTTTGATTTAATCTTGCCTTCTTTGAGTTTCATTTATCTTTTGGGTTTTTTTTGCCATTTTAGTTTCAATTTGAATCTTTGAGTTTCAATCTTTATCTTAGTTTCAATTTGCCCTCTTGGTTTAAATTTGGATTTTTGGTTTTAATCTTGCCATTTTGATTTAATCTTGGATCTTTGAGTTTCAAATTGCGATCTTTGAGTTTAACTTGCCATCTTTGATTTCATCTTGCGTCTTTGAGTTCTTTTTTGCGATCTTTAGTTTTTAAACTTGATCTTTGGTTTTAATTTTGCGTCTTTTAGTTTTTAAAACTTTGGGTCTTTGAGTTTATTATTTCATCTTTTAGTTTCAATTTGATCTTTGAGTTTAATTTTTGCACTTTGAGTTTCAATCTTGCGATCTTTTTTTCAATCTTGCGATCTTTGAGTTTCAAACTTGCGATCTTTGAGTTTCAATCTTGTGATCTTTGAGTTTCAAAATTGCGATCTTTGAGTTTCAAACTTGCTATCTTTGAATTTCAATCTTGCGATCTTTGAGTTTCAATCTTGCGATCTTTCAGTTTCAATCTTGCTATCTTTGCGTTTCAATTTTGCGATCTTTGAGTTTATATCTTGTGATCTTTGAGTTTTATTCATGCCATCTTTAAGTTTCAATATTGTTATCTTTGAGTTTCAATCTTGCAATCCTTTGAGTTTCATTCTTGCGATCTTTGGGTTTCAAATCTTGCGATCTTTGAGTTTCAATCTAGCGATCTTTGAGTTTCAATCTAGCGATCTTTGAATTTCAATCTTGCGATCTTTAAGTTTCAATCTTGCTATCTTTGAGTCTTAATTCTTGCGATCTTTGAGTTTCAATCTTGCGATCTTTGAGTTTTAATCTTGCGATCTTTTAGTTTCAATCTTGCGATCTTTGAGTTTCAATCTTGCCATCTTTTAGTTTCTATCTTGCGATCTTTGACTTTCATTCCTGCCATCTATGAGTTTAAATCTCTCGATCTTTGAGTTTTAATCTTGCCATCTTTGAGGTTCAATCTTGCGATCTTTCAGTTTCAATCTTGATATCTTTGCGTTTTCAATTTTGCGATCTTTGAGTTTTAATCTTGCGATCTTTGAGTTTCAATCATGCGATCTTTGAGTTTCAATCTTGCGATCTTTGAGTTTCAATCTTGCCATCTGTTAGTTTCAATCTTACCATCTTTGAGTTTCAATCTTTCGATCTATTGAGTTTCAATCTTGCGATCTTTGAATTTCAATCTTGCGATCTTTGAGTTTCAAAATTGGGATCTTTGACTTTAAATCTTGCCATCTTTGAGTTTCAATCTTGCGATCTTTGAGTTTCAATCTTGCGATCTTTGAGTTTCAATCTTGCGATCTTTGAGTTTCAAACTTGCTATCTTTGAATTTCAAACTTGCGATCTTCGAGTTTCAATCTTGCGATCTTTGAGTTTCAATCTTGCGATCTTTCAGTTTCAATCTTGCTATCTTTGCGATTCAATTTTGCGATCTTTGAGTTTAAATCTTGCGATCTTTGAGTTTTAAATCATGCGATCTTTAAGTTTCAATCTTGTGATCTTTGAGTTTCAATCTTGCGATCTTTGATTTTCATTCTTGCGATCTTTGGGTTTCAATCTTGCGATCTTTGAGTTTCAATCTTGCGATCTTTGAGTTTTCAATCTAGCGATCTTTGAAATTTCAATCTTGCGATCTTTGAGTTTCAATCTTGCTATCTTTGAGTTTGTAATCATGCGATTTTTGAGTTTCAATCTTGCGCATCTTTGAAGTTTCAATTTCCCTATCTTTGAGTTTTAAAATTGCCATCTTTGAGTTTCAATCTTAAGATCTTTGAGTTTTCAATCTTGTGATCTTTGAGTTCAATCTTGCCATCTATGAGGTTTAAATCTTGCGATCTTTGAGTTGTAATCTTGCCATATGTGTGATTTTATCTTGCGATCTTTGAGTTTCAAACTGCGATCCTTTGAGTTTCAATCTAGCATCTATGAGTTTCTATCTTGCGATCTTGAGATTTCAATCTTGCGATCTTTGAGTTTCAATCTTGCGATCTTTGGAGTTTTAAATCTTGCGATCTTTGAGTTTTCAATCTCTGCGATCTTTGAGTTTCAATCTTGCGATCTTTGAGTTTCAATCTTGCCTATCTTTGAGTTCAAATTCCTTGCGATCTTTGAGTTTCAATCTTGCGATCTTTGAGTTTAAATCATGCGATCTTTAGAGTTTTAATCTTGCCATCTTTGAGTTTCAATCTTGCGATCTTTGAGTTTCATTCTTGCGATCTTTGAGGTTCAATCTTGCGATCTTTGAGTTTAATCTTGCGATCTTTGAGTTTTTCAATCTAGCCGATCTTTGAGTTTCAATCTTGCAATCTTTGAGTTTCAATCTTGCCTATCTATGAGTTTAAATCATGCGATCTTTGAGTTTCAATCTTGCCATCTTTGAGTTTCAATCTTGCGATCTTTGAGTTTCAATCTTGCGATCTCTTGAGTTTTAATCTTTCGATCTTTTGAGTTTCAATCTTGCGATCTTTGAGTTTCAATCTTGCCATCTCTGAGTTTCAACTCTTTGCGATCTTTGAGTTTTAATTCTGCGATCTTTGGTTTCAATCTTGCCTATCTTTGAGTTTCAATCTTGCGATCTTTTGAGTTTTAATCTTGCGATCTTTGAGTTTCAATCTTGCGATCTTTGAGATTCAATCTTGCTATCTTTGAGTTTCAATCTTGCGATCTTTGAGTTATCAATCCTTGCCATCTTTGAGTTTAATCTCTGCGATCTTTGAGTTTCAATTCTTCATTTAGTTTTTTTTTTTTTTTTTTTTTTTTTTTTTTTTTTTTTTTTTTTTTTTTTTTTTTTTTTTTTTTTTTTTTTTTTTTTTTTTTTTTTTTTTTTTTTTTTTTTTTTTTTTTTTTTTTTTTTTTTTTTTTTTTTTTTTTTTTTTTTTTTTTTTTTTTTTTTTTTTTTTTTTTTTTTTTTTTTTTTTTTTTTTTTTTTTTTTTTTTTTTTTTTTTTTTTTTTTTTTTTTTTTTTTTTTTTTTTTTTTTTTTTTTTTTTTTTTTTTTTTTTTTTTTTTTTTTTTTTTTTTTTTTTTTTTTTTTTTTTTTTTTTTTTTTTTTTTTTTTTTTTTTTTTTTTTTTTTTTTTTTTTTTTTTTTTTTTTTTTTTTTTTTTTTTTTTTTTTTTTTTTTTTTTTTTTTTTTTTTTTTTTTTTTTTTTTTTTTTTTTTTTTTTTTTTTTTTTTTTTTTTTTTTTTTTTTTTTTTTTTTTTTTTTTTTTTTTTTTTTTTTTTTTTTTTTTTTTTTTTTTTTTTTTTTTTTTTTTTTTTTTTTTTTTTTTTTTTTTTTTTTTTTTTTTTTTTTTTTTTTTTTTTTTTTGAGGTTCAATCTTGCTATCTTTGAAATTTAATCTTGCGATCTTTGAGTTTTAATCTTGCGATCTTTGAGTTTCAAACTTGCAATCTTTGAGTTTCAATCTTGCTATCTATGAGTTTAAATCTCTCGATCTTTGAGTTTTAATCTTGCCATCTTTGAGTTTCAATCTTGCGATCTTTGAGTTTCAATCTTGCGATCTTTGAGTTTTAATCTTGCGATCTTTGAGTTTTAATCCTGCGATGTTTGAGTTTCAATCTTGCCATCTTCAAGTTTCAATCTTGCGATCTTTGAGTTTCAATCTTGCGATCTTTGAGTTTCAATCTTGCTATCTTTGCGTTTCAATTTTGCGATCATTGAGTTTAAATCTTGCGATCTTTGAGTTTCAATCATGCGATCTTTGATTTATAATCTTGCTATCTTTGAGTTTCAATCTTGAAATCTTTCAGTTTCAATCTTGCCATCTTTGTGTTTCAATCTTGCAATCTTTGAGTTTCAATCTTACAATCTTTAAGTTTCAATCTTGCGATCTTTGTGTTTCAATCTTGCGATTTTTGAGTTTTAATCTTGCGATCTTTGAGTTTCAATCTTGTGATCTTTGAGTTTCAATATTGCGATCTTTGAGTTTCAAACTTGCTATCTTTGAATTTCAATCTTGCGATCTTTGAGTTTCAATCTTGCGATCTTTCAGTTTCAATCTTGCTATCTTTGCGTTTCAATTTTGCGATCTTTGAGTTTAAATCTTGTGATCTTTGAGTTTTATTCATGCCATCTTTAAGTTTCAATATTGTTATCTTTGAGTTTCAATCTTGCAATCTTTGAGTTTCATTCTTGCGATCTTTGGGTTTCAATCTTGCGATCTTTGAGTTTCAATCTAGCGATCTTTGAGTTTCAATCTAGCGATCTTTGAATTTCAATCTTGCGATCTTTAAGTTTCAATCTTGCTATCTTTGAGCTTAATTCTTGCGATCTTTGAGTTTCAATCTTGCGATCTTTGAGTTTTAATCTTGCGATCTTTTAGTTTCAATCTTGCGATCTTTGAGTTTCAATCTTGCCATCTTTTAGTTTCTATCTTGCGATCTTTGACTTTCATTCCTGCCATCTATGAGTTTAAATCTCTCGATCTTTGAGTTTTAATCTTGCCATCTTTGAGGTTCAATCTTGCGATCTTTCAGTTTCAATCTTGATATCTTTGCGTTTCAATTTTGCGATCTTTGAGTTTTAATCTTGCGATCTTTGAGTTTCAATCATGCGATCTTTGAGTTTCAATCTTGCGATCTTTGAGTTTCAATCTTGCCATCTGTTAGTTTCAATCTTACCATCTTTGAGTTTCAATCTTTCGATCTATGAGTTTCAATCTTGCGATCTTTGAATTTCAATCTTGCGATCTTTGAGTTTCAAAATTGGGATCTTTGACTTTAAATCTTGCCATCTTTGAGTTTCAATCTTGCGATCTTTGAGTTTCAATCTTGCGATCTTTGAGTTTCAATCTTGCGATCTTTGAGTTTCAAACTTGCTTTCTTTGAATTTCAAACTTGCGATCTTCGAGTTTCAATCTTGCGATCTTTGAGTTTTAATCTTGCGATCTTTGAGTTTCAATTTCCCCATCTTTGAGTTTTAAAATTGCCATCTTTGAGTTTCAATCTTAAGATCTTTGAGTTTCAATCTTGTGATCTTTGAGTTTCAATCTTGCCATCTATGAGTTTCAATCTTGCGATCTTTGAGTTGTAATCTTGCCATATTTGAGTGTTAATCTTGCGATCTATGAGTTTCAATCTTGCGATCTTTGAATTTCAATCTTGCGATCTTTGAGTTTCAAAATTGGGATCTTTGACTTTAAATCTTGCCATCTTTGAGTTTCAATCTTGCGATCTTTGAGTTTCAATCTTGCCATCTTTGAGTTTCAATTTCCCCATCTTTGAGTTTTAAAATTGCCATCTTTGAGTTTCAATCTTAAGATCTTTGAGTTTCAATCTTGTGATCTTTGAGTTTCAATCTCAATCTTGCCATCTATGAGTTTAAATCTTGCGATCTTTGAGTTGTAATCTTGCCATATTTGAGTGTTAATCTTGCGATCTTTGAGTTTCAAACTTGCGATCTTTGAGTTTTAATCTTGCCATCTTTGAGTTTCTATCTTGCGATCTTTGAGATTCAATCTTGCGATCTTTGAGTTTTAATCTTGCGATCTTTGAGTTTTAATCTTGCGATCTTTGAGTTTTAATCTTGCGATCTTTGAGTTTCAATATTGCGATCTTTGAGTTTCAATCTTGCCATCTTTGAGTTTAATTCTTGCGATCTTTGAGTTTCAATCTTGCGATCTTTTAGTTTCAATCTTGCGATCTTTGAGTTTGAATCTTGCCATCTTTGAGTTTCTATCTTGCGATCTTTGAGTATCATTCTTGCTATCTATGAGTTTAAATCTTGCGATCTTTGAGTTGTAATCTTGCCATCTTTGAGTTTCAATCTTGCGATCTTTGAGTTTCAAACTTGCTTGCTTTGAGTTTCAATCTTGCAATCTTTGAGTTTCAATCTTGCCATCTATGAGTTTAAATCTTGCGATCTTTGAGTTGTAATCTTGCCATCTTTAAGTTTCAATCTTGCGATCTTTGAGTTTCAATCTTGCGATCTTTGAGTTTTAATCTTGCGATCTTTGAGTTTCAATCTTGCGATCTTTGAGTTTCAATCTTGCGATCTTTGAGTTTCAATCTTGCTATCTTTGAGTTTAATTCTTGCGATCTTTGAGTTTCAATCTTGCCATCTTTGAGTTTCAATCTTGCGATCTTTGAGTTTTAATCTTGCGAATTTTTAGTTTCAATCTTGCGATTTTTGAGATTCAATCTTGCCATCTTTTAGTTTCTATATTGCGATCTTTGAGTTTCATTCCTGCCATACATGAGTTTAAATCTCTCGATCTTTGAGTTTTAATCTTGCCATCTTTGAGGTTCAATCTTGCGATCTTTGAGGTTCAATCTTGCTATCTTTGAAATTTAATCTTGCGATCTTTGAGTTTTAATCTTGCGATTTTTGAGTTTAAAACTTGCGATCTTTGAGTTTCAATCTTGCCATCTATGAGTTTAAATCTCTCGATCTTTGAGTTTTAATCTTGCCATCTTTGAGTTTCAATCTTGCGATCTTTGAGTTTCAATCTTGCGATCTTTGAGTTTTAATCTTGCGATCTTTGAGTTTTAATCCTCCGATGTTTGAGTTTCAATCTTGCCATCTTCAAGTTTCAATCTTGCGATCTTTGAGTTTCAATCTTGCGATCTTTGAGTTTCAATCTTGCTATCTTTGCGTTTCAATTTTGCGATCATTGAGTTTAAATCTTGCGATCTTTGAGTTTCAATCATGCGATCTTTGAGTTATAATCTTGCTATCTTTGAGTTTTAATCTCGAAATCTTTCAGTTTCAATCTTGCCATCTTTGTGTTTCAATCTTGCAATCTTTGAGTTTCAATCTTACGATCTTTAAGTTTCAATCTTGCAATCTTTGAGTTTTAATCTTGCGATCTTTGAGTTTCAATATTGCGATCTTTGAGTTTCAATCTTGCCATCTTTGAGTTTAATTCTTGCGATCTTTGAGTTTCAATCTTGCGATCTTTTAGTTTCAATCTTGCGATCTTTGAGTTTAATCTTGCCATCTTTGAGTTTCTATCTTGCGATCTTTGAGTATCATTCTTGCATCTATGAGTTTAAATCTTGCGATCTTTGAGTTGTAATTCTTTGCCATCTTTGAGTTTTAATCTTGCGATCTTTGAGTTTCATAACTTGCTTGCTTTGAGTTTCAATCTTGCAATCTTTGAGTTTCAATCTTGCATCTATGAGTTTCAATCTTGATCTGATCTTTATTTGCATTGATTTTTTAATCTTGCGATCTTTGAGTTTCAATCTTGCGATCTTTGAGTTTCAATCTTGCGATCTTTGAGTTTCATCTTGCTATTTTGATTTTAATTCTTGCGATCTTTAGTTTCATCTTGCATCTTTGAGTTCATCTTGCGATTTTGAGTTAATCTTGCGATCTTTTAGTTTCAATCTTGCGATCTTTGAGTTTCAATCTTGCCATCTTTTAGTTTCTATCTTGCGATCTTTGAGTTTCATTCCGGCCATATATGAGTTTAAATCTCTCGATCTTTGAGTTTTAATCTTGCCATCTTTGAGGTTCAATCTTGCATCTTTTAGTTTCAATCTCATCTTTGAATTTCAATCTTCGATTTTTAAATTTCAATCTTTTTATCTTTTATTTTTAAATTTTGCGATCTTTGAGTTTTTAATTTTGGGTTTTGATTTAATTTGCATTTTAGTTTCAATCTTGGATCTTTGAGTTTTTAATCTTGCCTCTTTTAGTTTCATCTTGCGTCTTTGATTTCACCCGCCTTTTGATTTTAAAATTTCCCCCCTTTGAGTTTTTTTTTTTGCATCTTTTAGGTTAATCTTGGATCTTTTAGTTTCAATTCATCTTTAGTTTAATTTTCATCTTTTGGGTTTAAATTTTGCGATCTTTGAGTTTTAATCTTGCGATCTTTGAGTTTCAATCATGCGATCTTTGAGTTTCAATCTTGCGATCTTTGAGTTTCAATCTTGCCATCTTTAGTTTCAATCTTGCCATCTTTGAGTTTCAATCTTTCGATCTATGAGTTTCAATCTTGCGATCTTTGAATTTCAATCTTGCGATCTTTGAGTTTCAAAATTGGGATCTTTGACTTTAAATCTTGCCATCTTTGAGTTTCAATCTTGCGATCTTTGAGTTTCAATCTTGCGATCTTTGATTTTCAATCTTGCGATCTTTGAGTTTCAAACTTGCTATCTTTGAATTTCAATCTTGCAATCTTCGAGTTTCAATCTTGCGATCTTTGAGTTTCAATCTTGCGATCATTGCAGATTCAATCTTGCTATCTTTGAGTTTCAATTTTGCGATCTTTGAGTTTAAATCTTGCGCTCTTTGAGTTTCAATCATGCGATCTTTAAGTTTCAATCTTGTGATCTTTGAGTTTCAATCTTGCGATCTTTGAGTTTCATTCTTGCGATCTTTGGGTCAACTGGTTTTTAATCTTGCGATCTTTGAGTTTCAATCTTGCCATCTTTGAGTTTCAATTTCCCCATCTTTGAGTTTTAAAATTGCCATCTTTGAGTTTCAATCTTAAGATCTTTGAGTTTCAATCTTGTGATCTTTGAGTTTCAATCTTGCCATCTATGAGTTTAAATCTTGCGATCTTTGAGTTGTAATCTTGCCATATTTGAGTGTTAATCTTGCGATCTTTGAGTTTCAAACTTGCGATCTTTGAGTTTTAATCTTGCCATCTTTGAGTTTCTATCTTGCGATCTTTGAGATTCAATCTTGCGATCTTTGAGTTTTAATCTTGCGATCTTTGAGTTTTAATCTTGCGATCTTTGAGTTTTAATCTTGCGATCTTTGAGTTTCAATATTGCGATCTTTGAGTTTCAATCTTGCCATCTTTGAGTTTAATTCTTGCGATCTTTGAGTTTCAATCTTGCGATCTTTTAGTTTCAATCTTGCGATCTTTGAGTTTGAATCTTGCCATCTTTGAGTTTCTATCTTGCGATCTTTGAGTATCATTCTTGCTATCTATGAGTTTAAATCTTGCGATCTTTGAGTTGTAATCTTGCCATCTTTGAGTTTCAATCTTGCGATCTTTGAGTTTCAAACTTGCTTGCTTTGAGTTTCAATCTTGCAATCTTTGAGTTTCAATCTTGCCATCTATGAGTTTAAATCTTGCGATCTTTGAGTTGTAATCTTGCCATCTTTAAGTTTCAATCTTGCGATCTTTGAGTTTCAATCTTGCGATCTTTGAGTTTTAATCTTGCGATCTTTGAGTTTCAATCTTGCGATCTTTGAGTTTCAATCTTGCGATCTTTGAGTTTCAATCTTGCTATCTTTGAGTTTAATTCTTGCGATCTTTGAGTTTCAATCTTGCCATCTTTGAGTTTCAATCTTGCGATCTTTGAGTTTTAATCTTGCGAATTTTTAGTTTCAATCTTGCGATTTTTGAGATTCAATCTTGCCATCTTTTAGTTTCTATATTGCGATCTTTGAGTTTCATTCCTGCCATACATGAGTTTAAATCTCTCGATCTTTGAGTTTTAATCTTGCCATCTTTGAGGTTCAATCTTGCGATCTTTGAGTTTCAGTCTTGCGATCTTTGAGGTTCAATCTTGCTATCTTTGAAATTTAATCTTGCGATCTTTGAGTTTTAATCTTGCGATTTTTGAGTTTCAAACTTGCGATCTTTGAGTTTCAATCTTGCCATCTATGAGTTTAAATCTCTCGATCTTTGAGTTTTAATCTTGCCATCTTTGAGTTTCAATCTTGCGATCTTTGAGTTTCAATCTTGCGATCTTTGAGTTTTAATCTTGCGATCTTTGAGTTTTAATCCTCCGATGTTTGAGTTTCAATCTTGCCATCTTAAAGTTTCAATCTTGCGATCTTTGAGTTTCAATCTTGCGATCTTTGAGTTTCAATCTTGCTATCTTTGCGTTTCAATTTTGCGATCATTGAGTTTCAATCTTGCGATCTTTGAGTTTCAATCATGCGATCTTTGAGTTATAATCTTTGCTATCTTTGAGTTTTAATCTTGAAATCTTTCAGTTTCAATCTTGCCATCTTTGTGTTTCAATCTTGCAATCTTTGAGTTTCAATCTTACGATCTTTAAGTTTCAATCTTGCGATCTTCGAGTTTCAATCTTGCGATCTTTGAGTTTCAATATTGCGATCTTTGAGTTTCAATCTTGCCATCTTTGAGTTTAATTCTTGCGATCTTTGAGTTTCAATCTTGCGATCTTTTAGTTTCAATCTTGCGATCTTTGAGTTTCAATCTTGCCATCTTTGAGTTTCTATCTTGCGATCTTTGAGTATCAATCTTGCTATCTATGAGTTTAAATCTTGCGATCTTTGAGTTGTAATCTTGCCATCTTTGAGTTTCAATCTTGCGATCTTTGAGTTTCAAACTTGCGATCTTTGAGTTTCAATCTTGCAATCTTTGAGTTTCAATCTTGCGATCTTTGAGTTTCAATCTTGCGATCTTTGAGTTTTAATCTTGCGATCTTTGAGTTTCAATCTTGCGATCTTTGAGTTTCAATCTTGCGATCTTTGAGTTTCAATCTTGCTATCTTTGAGTTTAATTCTTGCGATCTTTGAGTTTCAATCTTGCCATCTTTGAGTTTCAATCTTGCGATCTTTGAGTTTTAATCTTGCGATCTTTTAGTTTCAATCTTGCGATCTTTGAGTTTCAATCTTGCCATCTTTTAGTTTCTATCTTGCGATCTTTGAGTTTCATTCCTGCCATATATGAGTTTAAATCTCTCGATCTTTGAGTTTTAATCTTGCCATCTTTGAGGTTCAATCTTGCGATCTTTGAGTTTCAGTCTTGCGATCTTTGAGGTTCAATCTTGCTATCTTTGAAATTTAATCTTGCGATCTTTGAGTTTTAATCTTGCGATCTTTGAGTTTCAAACTTGCGATCTTTGAGTTTCAATCTTGCCATCTATGAGTTTAAATCTCTCGATCTTTGAGTTTTAATCTTGCCATCTTTGAGTTTCAATCTTGCGATCTTTGAGTTTCAATCTTGCGATCTTTGAGTTTTAATCTTGCGATCTTTGAGTTTTAATCCTGCGATGTTTGAGTTTCAATCTTGCCATCTTCAAGTTTCAATCTTGCGATCTTTGAGTTTCAATCTTGCGATCTTTGAGTTTCAATCTTGCTATCTTTGCGTTTCAATTTTGCGATCATTGAGTTTAAATCTTGCGATCTTTGAGTTTCAATCATGCGATCTTTGAGTTATAATCTTGCTATCTTTGAGTTTCAATCTTGAAATCTTTCAGTTTCAATCTTGCCATCTTTGTGTTTCAATCTTGCAATCTTTGAGTTTCAATCTTACGATCTTTAAGTTTCAATCTTGCGATCTTTGAGTTTCAATCTTGCGATCTTTGAGTTTTAATCTTGCGATCTTTGAGTTTCAATCTTGTGATCTTTGAGTTTCAATATTGCGATCTTTGAGTTTCAAACTTGCTATCTTTGAATTTCAATCTTGCGATCTTCGAGTTTCAATCTTGCGATCTTTGAGTTTCAATCTTGCGATCTTTCAGTTTCAATCTTGCTATCTTTGCGTTTCAATTTTGCGATCTTTGAGTTTAAATCTTGCGATCTTTGAGTTTCAATCATGCGATCTTTGAGTTTCAATCTTGCGATCTTTGAGTTTCAATCTTGCCATCTTTTAGTTTCAATCTTGCCATCTTTGAGTTTCAATCTTTCGATCTATGAGTTTCAATCTTGCGATCTTTGAATTTCAATCTTGCAATCTTTGAGTTTCAAAATTGGGATCTTTGACTTTAAATCTTGCCATCTTTGAGTTTCAATCTTGCGATCTTTGAGTTTCAATCTTGCGATCTTTCAGTTTCAATCTTGCTATCTTTGCGTTTCAATTTTGCGATCTTTGAGTTTAAATCTTGCGATCTTTGAGTTTCAATCATGCGATCTTTAAGTTTCAATCTTGCTATCTTTGAGTTTCAATCTTGCGATCTTTGAGTTTCATTCTTGCGATCTTTGAGTTTCAATCTTGCGATCTTTGAGTTTCAATCTAGCGATCTTTGAGTTTCAATCTAGCGATCTTTGAGTTTCAATCTTGCGATCTTTGAGTTTCAATCTTGCTATCTTTGAGTTTAATTCTTGCGATCTTTGAGTTTCAATCTTGCGATCTTTGAGTTTTAATCTTGCGATCTTTTA
Source organism: Stictocephala bisonia (assembly GCA_035578905.1). Lineage (NCBI taxonomy): Eukaryota > Metazoa > Arthropoda > Insecta > Hemiptera > Membracidae > Stictocephala > Stictocephala bisonia. The sequence goes on along the minus strand of JAQJVL010003789.1, from coordinate 42,599 downwards.
GTTTCAATCTTGCGATCTTTGAGTTTCAATCTTGCCATCTTTTAGTTTCTATCTTGCGATCTTTGACTTTCATTCCTGCCATCTATGAGTTTAAATATCTCCATCTTTGAGTTTTAATCTTGCCATCTTTGAGGTTCAATCTTGCGATCTTTCAGTTTCAACCTTGCGATCTTTCAGTTTCAATCTTGCTATCTTTGCGTTTCAATTTTGCGATCTTTGAGTTTTAATCTTGCGATCTTTGAGTTTCAATCATGCGATCTTTGAGTTTCAATCTTGCGATCTTTGAGTTTCAATCTTGCCATCTTTTAGTTTCAATCTTGCCATCTTTGAGTTTCAATCTTTCGATCTATGAGTTTCAATCTTGCGATCTTTGAATTTCAATCTTGCGATCTTTGAGTTTCAAAATTGGGATCTTTGACTTTAAATCTTGCCATCTTTGAGTTTCAATCTTGCGATCTTTGAGTTTCAATCTTGCGATCTTTGAGTTTCAATCATGCGATCTTTGAGTTTCAAACTTGCTATCTTTGAGTTTCAATCTTGCGATCTTCGAGTTTAAATCTTGCGATCTTTGAGTTTCAATCTTGCGATCTTTGAGTTTCAATCTTGCTATCTTTGCGTTTCAATCTTGCGATCTTTGAGTTTAAATCTTGCGATCTTTGAGTTTCAATCATGCGATCTTTGAGTTTCAATCTTGCGATCTTTGAGTTTCAATCTTGCGATCTTTGAGTTTCAATCTTGCGATCTTTGAGTTTCAATCTTGCGATCTTTGAGTTTCAATCTTGCGATCTTTGAGTTTCAATCTTGCGATCTTTGAGTTTCAATCTTGCGATCTTTGAGTTTCAATCTTGCGATCTTTGAGTTTCAATCTTGCGATCTTTGAGTTTCAATCTTGCGATCTTTGAGTTTCAATCTTGCGATCTTTGAGTTTCAATCTTGCGATCTTTGAGTTTCAATCTTGCCATCTTTGAGTTTCAATCTTGCGATCTTTGAGTTTCAATCTTGCGATCTTTGAGTTTTAATCTTGCGATCTTTGAGTTTCAATCTTGCGATCTTTGAGTTTCAATCTTGCGATCTTTGAGTTTAATCTTGCGATCTTTGAGTTTCAATCTTGCGATCTTTGAGTTTCAATCTTGCGATCTTTGAGTTTCAATCTTGCGATCTTTGAGTTTCAATCTTGCCATCTTTGAGTTTAATTCTTGCGATCTTTGAGTTTCAATCTTGCGATCTTTGAGTTTCAATCTTGCGATCTTTGAGTTTTAATCTTGCGATCTTTTAGTTTCAATCTTGCGATCTTTGAGTTTCAATCTTGCCATCTTTGAGTTTCAATCTTGCGATCTTTGAGTTTCATTCTTGCTATCTATGAGTTTAAATCTTGCGATCTTTGAGTTTAATCTTGCGATCTTTGAGTTTCAATCTTGCGATCTTTGAGTTTCAATCTTGCGATCTTTGAGTTTCAATCTTGCGATCTTTGAGTTTAATCTTGCGATCTTTGAGTTTCAATCTTGCGATCTTTGAGTTTCAATCTTGCCATCTTCAAGTTTCAATCTTGCGATCTTTGAGTTTCAATCTAGCGATCTTTGAGTTTCAATCTAGCGATCTTTGAATTTCAATCTTGCGATCTTTAAGTTTCAATCTTGCTATCTTTGAGTTTAATTCTTGCGATCTTTGAGTTTCAATCTTTCGATCTTTGAGTTTTAATCTTGCGATCTTTTAGTTTCAATCTTGCGATCTTTGAGTTTCAATCTTGCCATCTTTTAGTTTCTATCTTGCGATCTTTGACTTTCATTCCTTGCCATCTATGAGTTTAAATCTCTCGATCTTTGAGTTTTAATCTTGCCATCTTTGAGGTTCAATCTTGCGATCTTTGAGTTTCAATCTTGCAATCTTTGGGTTTAAATTTTGCGATCTTTGAGTTTTAATCTTGCGATCTTTGAGTTTCAATCATGCGATCTTTGAGTTTCAATCTTGCGATCTTTGAGTTTCAATCTTGCGATCTTTGAGTTTCAATCTTGCGATCTTTGAGTTTCAATCTTGCGATCTTTGAGTTTCAATCTTGCGATCTTTGAGTTTCAATCTTGCGATCTTTGAGTTTCAATCTTGCGATCTTTGAGTTTCAATCTTGCGATCTTTGAGTTTCAATCTTGCGATCTTTGAGTTTCAATCTTGCGATCTTTGAGTTTCAATCTTGCGATCTTTGAGTTTCAATCTTGCGATCTTTGAGTTTCAATCTTGCGATCTTTGAGTTTCAATCTTGCGATCTTTGAGTTTCAATCTTGCGATCTTTGAGTTTCAATCTTGCGATCTTTGAGTTTAAATCTTGCGATCTTTTAGTTTCAATCTTGCGATCTTTGAGTTTCAATCTTGCGATCTTTGAGTTTCAATCTTGCGATCTTTGAGTTTCAATCTTGCGATCTTTGAGTTTCAATCTTGCGATCTTTGAGTTTCAATCTTGCGATCTTTGAGTTTCAATCTTGCGATCTTTGAGTTTCAATCTTGCGATCTTTGAGTTTTAATCTTGCGATCTTTGAGTTTCAATCTTGCGATCTTTGAGTTTCAATCTTGCCGATCTTTGAGTTTTAAAATTGCCGATCTTTGAGTTTCAATCTTGCGATCTTTGAGTGTCAAACTTGCGATCTTTAAGTTTCAATCTTGCCATCTTTGAGTTTAAATCTTGCGATCTTTGAGTTGTAATCTTGCGATCTTTGAGTTTTAATCTTGCGATCTTTGAGTTTCAATCTTGCGATCTTTGAGTTTTAATCTTGCCATCTTTGAGTTTCAATCTTGCGATCTTTGAGTTTCAATCTTGCGATCTTTGAGTTTTAATCTTGCGATCTTTGAGTTTCAATCTTGCGATCTTTGAGTTTTAATCTTGCGATCTTTGAGTTTCAATCTTGCGATCTTTGAGTTTCAATCTTGCGATCTTTGAGTTTCAATCTTGCGATCTTTGAGTTTCAATCTTGCGATCTTTGAGTTTCAATCTTGCGATCTTTGAGTTTCAATCTTGCGATCTTTGAGTTTCAATCTTGCGATCTTTGAGTTTTAATCTTGCGATCTTTGAGTTTTAATCCTGCGATGTTTGAGTTTCAATCTTGCCATCTTCAAGTTTCAATCTTGCGATCTTTGAGTTTCAATCTTGCGATCTTTGAGTTTCAATCTTGCTATCTTTGAGTTTCAATTTTGCGATCATTGAGTTTAAATCTTGCGATCTTTGAGTTTCAATCATGCGATCTTTGATTTATAATCTTGCTATCTTTGAGTTTCAATCTTGAAATCTTTCAGTTTCAATCTTGCCATCTTTGTGTTTCAATCTTGCAATCTTTGAGTTTCAATCTTACAATCTTTAAGTTTCAATCTTGCGATCTTTGAGTTTCAATCTTGCGATCTTTGAGTTTTAATCTTGCGATCTTTGAGTTTCAATCTTGTGATCTTTGAGTTTCAATATTGCGATCTTTAAGTTTCAAACTTGCTATCTTTGAATTTCAATCTTGCGATCTTTGAGTTTCAATCTTGCGATCTTTCAGTTTCAATCTTGCTATCTTTGCGTTTCAATTTTGCGATCTTTGAGTTTAAATCTTGTGATCTTTGAGTTTTATTCATGCCATCTTTAAGTTTCAATATTGTTATCTTTGAGTTTCAATCTTGCAATCTTTGAGTTTCATTCTTGCGATCTTTGGGTTTCAATCTTGCGATCTTTGAGTTTCAATCTAGCGATCTTTGAGTTTCAATCTAGCGATCTTTGAATTTCAATCTTGCGATCTTTAAGTTTCAATCTTGCTATCTTTGAGTTTAATTCTTGCGATCTTTGAGTTTCAATCTTTCGATCTTTGAGTTTTAATCTTGCGATCTTTTAGTTTCAATCTTGCGATCTTTGAGTTTCAATCTTGCCATCTTTTAGTTTCTATCTTGCGATCTTTGACTTTCATTCCTGCCATCTATGAGTTTAAATCTCTCGATCTTTGAGTTTTAATCTTGCCATCTTTGAGGTTCAATCTTGCGATCTTTCAGTTTCAATCTTGATATCTTTGCGTTTCAATTTTGCGATCTTTGAGTTTTAATCTTGCGATCTTTGAGTTTCAATCATGCGATCTTTGAGTTTCAATCTTGCCATCTTTGAGTTTCTATCTTGCGATCTTCGAGTATCATTCTTGCTATCTATGAGTTTAAATCTTGCGATCTTTGAGTTGTAATCTTGCCATCTTTGAGTTTCAATCTTCCGATTTTTGAGTTTCAATCTTGCCATCTTTGTGTTTCAATCTTGCAATCTTTGAGTTTCAAACTTGCTATCTTTGAATTTCAATCTTGCGATCTTCGAGTTTCAATCTTGCGATCTTTGAGTTTCAATCTTGCGATCTTTCAGTTTCAATCTTGCTATCTTTGCGTTTCAATTTTGCGATCTTTGAGTTTAAATCTTGCGATCTTTGAGTTTAAATCATGCGATCTTTAAGTTTCAATCTTGTGATCTTTGAGTTTCAATCTTGCGATCTTTGAGTTTCATTCTTGCGATCTTTGGGTTTCAATCTTGCGATCTTTGAGTTTCAATCTTGCGATCTTTGAGTTTCAATCTAGCGATCTTTGAATTTCAATCTTGCGATCTTTGAGTTTCAATCTTGCTATCTTTGAGTTTTAATCATGCGATTTTTGAGTTTCAATCTTGCCATCTTTGAGTTTCAATTTCCCCATCTTTGAGTTTTAAAATTGCCATCTTTGAGTTTCAATCTTGAGATCTTTGAGTTTCAATCTTGTGATCTTTGAGTTTCAATCTTGCCATCTATGAGTTTAAATCTTGTGATCTTTGAGTTGTAATCTTGCCATATTTGATTGTTAATCTTGCGATCTTTGAGTTTCAAACTTGCGATCTTTGAGTTTTAATCTTGCCATCTTTGAGTTTCTATCTTGCGATCTTTGAGATTCAATCTTGCGATCTTTGAGTTTTAATCTTGCGATCTTTGAGTTTTAATCTTGCGATCTTTGAGTTTTAATCTTGCGATCTTTGAGTTTCAATATTGCGATCTTTGAGTTTCAATCTTGCCATCTTTGAGTTTAATTCTTGCGATCTTTGAGTTTCAATCTTGCGATCTTTTAGTTTCAATCTTGCGATCTTTGAGTTTTAATCTTGCCATCTTTGAGTTTTTATCTTGCGATCTTTGAGTATCATTCTTGCTATCTATGAGTTTAAATCTTGCGATCTTTGAGTTGTAATCTTGCCATCTTTGAGTTTCAATCTTGCGATCTTTGAGTTTCAAACTTGCTTGCTTTAAGTTCAATCTTGCAATCTTTGAGTTTCAATCTTGCCATCTATGAGTTTAAATCTTGCGATCTTTGAGTTTCAATCTTGCCATCTTTGAGTTTCAATCTTGCGATCTTTGAGTTTCAATCTTGCGATCTTTGAGTTTTAATCTTGCGATCTTTGAGTTTCAATCTTGCGATCTTTGAGTTTCAATCTTGCGATCTTTGAGTTTCAATCTTGCTATCTTTGAGTTTAATTCTTGCGATCTTTGAGTTTCAATCTTGCCATCTTTGAGTTTCAATCTTGCGATCTTTGAGTTTTAATCTTGCGATCTTTTAGTTTCAATCTTGCGATCTTTGAGTTTCAATCTTGCCATCTTTTAGTTTCTATCTTGCGATCTTTGAGTTTCATTCCTTCCATATATGAGTTTAAATATCTCGATCTTTGAGTTTTAATCTTGCCATCTTTGAGGTTCAATCTTGCGATCTTTGAGTTTCAGTCTTGCGATCTTTGAGGTTCAATCTTGCTATCTATGAGTTTAAATCTCTCGATCTTTGAGTTTTAATCTTGCCATCTTTGAGTTTCAATCTTGCGATCTTTGAGTTTCAATCTTGCGATCTTTGAGTTTTAATCTTGCGATCTTTGAGTTTTAATCCTGCGATGTTTGAGTTTCAATCTTGCCATCTTCAAGTTTCAATCTTGCGATCTTTGAGTTTCAATCTTGCGATCTTTGAGTTTCAATCTTGCTATCTTTGCGTTTCAATTTTGCGATCATTGAGTTTAAATCTTGCGATCTTTGAGTTTCAATCATGCGATCTTTGATTTATAATCTTGCTATCTTTGAGTTTCAATCTTGAAATCTTTCAGTTTCAATCTTGCCATCTTTGTGTTTCAATCTTGCAATCTTTGAGTTTCAATCTTACAATCTTTAAGTTTCAATCTTGCGATCTTTGAGTTTCAATCTTGCGATTTTTGAGTTTTAATCTTGCGATCTTTGAGTTTCAATCTTGTGATCTTTGAGTTTCAATATTGCGATCTTTGAGTTTCAAACTTGCTATCTTTGAATTTCAATCTTGCGATCTTTGAGTTTCAATCTTGCGATCTTTCAGTTTCAATCTTGCTATCTTTGCGTTTCAATTTTGCGATCTTTGAGTTTAAATCTTGTGATCTTTGAGTTTTATTCATGCCATCTTTAAGTTTCAATATTGTTATCTTTGAGTTTCAATCTTGCAATCTTTGAGTTTCATTCTTGCGATCTTTGGGTTTCAATCTTGCGATCTTTGAGTTTCAATCTAGCGATCTTTGAGTTTCAATCTAGCGATCTTTGAATTTCAATCTTGCGATCTTTAAGTTTCAATCTTGCTATCTTTGAGTTTAATTCTTGCGATCTTTGAGTTTCAATCTTGCGATCTTTGAGTTTTAATCTTGCGATCTTTTAGTTTCAATCTTGCGATCTTTGAGTTTCAATCTTGCCATCTTTTAGTTTCTATCTTGCGATCTTTGACTTTCATTCCTGCCATCTATGAGTTTAAATCTCTCGATCTTTGAGTTTTAATCTTGCCATCTTTGAGGTTCAATCTTGCGATCTTTCAGTTTCAATCTTGATATCTTTGCGTTTCAATTTTGCGATCTTTGAGTTTTAATCTTGCGATCTTTGAGTTTCAATCATGCGATCTTTGAGTTTCAATCTTGCGATCTTTGAGTTTCAATCTTGCCATCTGTTAGTTTCAATCTTACCATCTTTGAGTTTCAATCTTTCGATCTATGAGTTTCAATCTTGCGATCTTTGAATTTCAATCTTGCGATCTTTGAGTTTCAAAATTGGGATCTTTGACTTTAAATCTTGCCATCTTTGAGTTTCAATCTTGCGATCTTTGAGTTTCAATCTTGCGATCTTTGAGTTTCAATCTTGCGATCTTTGAGTTTCAAACTTGCTATCTTTGAATTTCAATCTTGCGATCTTCGAGTTTCAATCTTGCGATCTTTGAGTTTCAATCTTGCGATCTTTCAGTTTCAATCTTGCTATCTTTGCGTTTCAATTTTGCGATCTTTGAGTTTAAATCTTGCGATCTTTGAGTTTAAATCATGCGATCTTTAAGTTTCAATCTTGTGATCTTTGAGTTTCAATCTTGCGATCTTTGAGTTTCATTCTTGCGATCTTTGGGTTTCAATCTTGCGATCTTTGAGTTTCAATCTTGCGATCTTTGAGTTTCAATCTAGCGATCTTTGAATTTCAATCTTGCGATCTTTGAGTTTCAATCTTGCTATCTTTGAGTTTTAATCATGCGATTTTTGAGTTTCAATCTTGCCATCTCTGAGTTTCAATTTCCCTATCTTTGAGTTTTAAAATTGCCATCTTTGAGTTTCAATCTTAAGATCTTTGAGTTTCAATCTTGTGATCTTTGAGTTTCAATCTTGCCATCTATGAGTTTAAATCTTGCGATCTTTGAGTTGTAATCTTGCCATATTTGAGTGTTAATCTTGCGATCTTTGAGTTTCAAACTTGCGATCTTTGAGTTTTAATCTTGCCATCTTTGAGTTTCTATCTTGCGATCTTTGAGATTCAATCTTGCGATCTTTGAGTTTTAATCTTGCGATCTTTGAGTTTTAATCTTGCGATCTTTGAGTTTTAATCTTGCGATCTTTGAGTTTCAATATTGCGATCTTTGAGTTTCAATCTTGCCATCTTTGAGTTTAATTCTTGCGATCTTTGAGTTTCAATCTTGCGATCTTTTAGTTTCAATCTTGCGATCTTTGAGTTTTAATCTTGCCATCTTTGAGTTTCTATCTTGCGATCTTTGAGTATCATTCTTGCTATCTATGAGTTTAAATCTTGCGATCTTTGAGTTGTAATCTTGCCATCTTTGAGTTTCAATCTTGCGATCTTTGAGTTTCAAACTTGCTTGCTTTGAGTTTCAATCTTGCAATCTTTGAGTTTCAATCTTGCCATCTATGAGTTTAAATCTTGCGATCTTTGAGTTGTAATCTTGCCATCTTTAAGTTTCAATCTTGCGATCTTTGAGTTTCAATCTTGCGATCTTTGAGTTTTAATCTTGCGATCTTTGAGTTTCAATCTTGCGATCTTTGAGTTTCAATCTTGCGATCTTTGAGTTTCAATCTTGCTATCTTTGAGTTTAATTCTTGCGATCTTTGAGTTTCAATCTTGCCATCTTTGAGTTTCAATCTTGCGATCTTTGAGTTTTAATCTTGCGATCTTTTAGTTTCAATCTTGCGATCTTTGAGATTCAATCTTGCCATCTTTTAGTTTCTATATTGCGATCTTTGAGTTTCATTCCTGCCATATATGAGTTTAAATCTCTCGATCTTTGAGTTTTAATCTTGCCATCTTTGAGGTTCAATCTTGCGATCTTTGAGTTTCAGTCTTGCGATCTTTGAGGTTCAATCTTGCTATCTTTGAAATTTAATCTTGCGATCTTTGAGTTTTAATCTTGCGATTTTTGAGTTTCAAACTTGCGATCTTTGAGTTTCAATCTTGCCATCTATGAGTTTAAATCTCTCGATCTTTGAGTTTTAATCTTGCCATCTTTGAGTTTCAATCTTGCGATCTTTGAGTTTCAATCTTGCGATCTTTGAGTTTTAATCTTGCGATCTTTGAGTTTTAATCCTCCGATGTTTGAGTTTCAATCTTGCCATCTTCAAGTTTCAATCTTGCGATCTTTGAGTTTCAATCTAGCGATCTTTGAGTTTCAATCTTGCTATCTTTGCGTTTCAATTTTGCGATCATTGAGTTTAAATCTTGCGATCTTTGAGTTTCAATCATGCGATCTTTGAGTTATAATCTTGCTATCTTTGAGTTTCAATCTTGAAATCTTTCAGTTTCAATCTTGCCATCTTTGTGTTTCAATCTTGCAATCTTTGAGTTTCAATCTTACGATCTTTAAGTTTCAATCTTGCGATCTTCGAGTTTCAATCTTGCGATCTTTGAGTTTCAATATTGCGATCTTTGAGTTTCAATCTTGCCATCTTTGAGTTTAATTCTTGCGATCTTTGAGTTTCAATCTTGCGATCTTTTAGTTTCAATCTTGCGATCTTTGAGTTTTAATCTTGCCATCTTTGAGTTTCTATCTTGCGATCTTTGAGTATCATTCTTGCTATCTATGAGTTTAAATCTTGCGATCTTTGAGTTGTAATCTTGCCATCTTTGAGTTTTAATCTTGCGATCTTTGAGTTTCAAACTTGCTTGCTTTGAGTTTCAATCTTGCAATCTTTGAGTTTCAATCTTGCCATCTATGAGTTTCAATCTTGCGATCTTTGAGTTGTAATCTTGCCATCTTTAAGTTTCAATCTTGCGATCTTTGAGTTTTAATCTTGCGATCTTTGAGTTTCAATCTTGCGATCTTTGAGTTTCAATCTTGCGATCTTTGAGTTTCAATCTTGCTATCTTTGAGTTTAATTCTTGCGATCTTTAAGTTTCAATCTTGCCATCTTTGAGTTTCAATCTTGCGATCTTTGAGTTTTAATCTTGCGATCTTTTAGTTTCAATCTTGCGATCTTTGAGTTTCAATCTTGCCATCTTTTAGTTTCTATCTTGCGATCTTTGAGTTTCATTCCGGCCATATATGAGTTTAAATCTCTCGATCTTTGAGTTTTAATCTTGCCATCTTTGAGGTTCAATCTTGCGATCTTTGAGTTTCAGTCTTGCGATCTTTGAGGTTCAATCTTGCTATCTTTGAAATTTAATCTTGCAATCTTTGAGTTTTAATCTTGCGATCTTTGAGTTTCAAACTTGCGATCTTTGAGTTTCAATCTTGCCATCTATGAGTTTAAATCTCTCGATCTTTGAGTTTTAATCTTGCCATCTTTGAGTTTCAATCTTGCGATCTCTGAGTTTCAATCTTGCGATCTTTGAGTTTTAATCTTGCGATCTTTGAGTTTTAATTCTGCGATGTTTGAGTTTCAATCTTGCCATCTTCAAGTTTCAATCTTGCGATCTTTGAGTTTCAATCTTGCGATCTTTGAGTTTCAATCTTGCTATCTTTGCGTTTCAATTTTGCGATCATTGAGTTTAAATCTTGCGATCTTTGAGTTTCAATCATGCGATCTTTGAGTTATAATCTTGCTATCTTTGAGTTTCAATCTTGAAATCTTTCAGTTTCAATCTTGCCATCTTTGTGTTTCAATCTTGCAATCTTTGAGTTTCAATCTTACGATCTTTAAGTTTCAATCTTGCGATCTTTGAGTTTCAATCTTGCGATCTTTGAGTTTTAATCTTGCGATCTTTGAGTTTCAATCTTGCGATCTTTGAGTTTCAATCTTGCGATCTTTGAGTTTCAATCTTGCTATCTTTGAGTTTCAATCTTGCGATCTTTGAGTTTCAATCTTGCGATCTTTGAGTTTCAATCTTGCGATCTTTGAGTTTCAATCTTGCTATCTTTGAGTTTCAATCTTGCGATCTTTGAGTTTCAATCTTGCGATCTTTGAGTTTCAATCTATCGATCTTTGAGTTTCAATCTTGCGATCTTTGAGTTTCAATCTTGCCATCTTTTAGTTTCAATCTTGCCATCTTTGAGTTTCAATCTTGCGATCTATGAGTTTCAATCTTGCGATCTTTGAGTTTCAATCTTGCGATCTTTGAGTTTCAATTTTGCGATCTTTGAGTTTCAAACTTGCTATCTTTGAATTTCAATCTTGCGATCTTTGAGTTTCAATCTTGCGATCTTTCAGTTTCAATCTTGCTATCTTTGCGTTTCAATTTTGCGATCTTTGAGTTTAAATCTTGCGATCTTTGAGTTTCAATCATGCCATCTTTAAGTTTCAATCTTGTTATCTTTGAGTTTCAATCTTGCGATCTTTGAGTTTCATTCTTGCGATCTTTGGGTTTCAATCTTGCGATCTTTGAGTTTCAATCTAGCGATCTTTGAGTTTCAATCTAGCGATCTTTGAATTTCAATCTTGCGATCTTTAAGTTTCAATCTTGCTATCTTTGAGTTTAATTCTTGCGATCTTTGAGTTTCAATCTTGCGATCTTTGAGTTTTAATCTTGCGATCTTTTAGTTTCAATCTTGCGATCTTTGAGTTTCAATCTTGCCATCTTTTAGTTTCTATCTTGCGATCTTTGACTTTCATTCCTGCCATCTATGAGTTTAAATCTCTCGATCTTTGAGTTTTAATCTTGCCATCTTTGAGGTTCAATCTTGCGATCTTTCAGTTTCAATCTTGCTATCTTTGCGTTTCAATTTTGCGATCTTTGAGTTTTAATCTTGCGATCTTTGAGTTTCAATCATGCGATCTTTGAGTTTCAATCTTGCGATCTTTGAGTTTCAATCTTGCCATCTTTTAGTTTCAATCTTGCCATCTTTGAGTTTCAATCTTTTGATCTATGAGTTTCAATCTTGCGATCTTTGAATTTCAATCTTGCGATCTTTGAGTTTCAAAATTGGGATCTTTGACTTTAAATCTTGCCATCTTTGAGTTTCAATCTTGCGATCTTTGAGTTTCAATCTTGCGATATTTGAGTTTCAATCTTGCGATCTTTGAGTTTCAAACTTGCTATCTTTGAATTTCAATCTTGCGATCTTCGAGTTTCAATCTTGCGATCTTTGAGTTTCAATCTTGCGATCATTCAGATTCAATCTTGCTATCTTTGCGTTTCAATTTTGCGATCTTTGAGTTTAAATCTTGCGATCTTTGAGTTTCAATCATGCGATCTTTAAGTTTCAATCTTGTGATCTTTGAGTTTCAATCTTGCGATCAATTTGCGATCTTTGAGTTTAAATCTTGCGATCTTTGAGTTTCAATCATGCGATCTTTAAGTTTCAATCTTGTGATCTTTGAGTTTCAATCTTGCGATCTTTGAGTTTCATTCTTGCGATCTTTGGGTTTCAATCTTGCGATCTTTGAGTTTCAATCTAGCGATCTTTGAGTTTCAATCTTGCCATCTTTGAGTTTCAATCTTGCGATCTTTCAGTTTCAATCTTGCTATCTTTGAGTTTTAATCATGCGATTTTTGAGTTTCAATCTTGCCATCTTTGAGTTTCAATTTCCCTATCTTTGAGTTTTAAAATTGCCATCTTTGAGTTTCAATCTTAAGATCTTTGAGTTTCAATCTTGTGATCTTTGAGTTTCAATCTTGCCATCTATGAGTTTAAATCTTGCGATCTTTGAGTTGTAATCTTGCCATATTTGAGTGTTAATCTTGCGATCTTTGAGTTTCAAACTTGCGATCTTTGAGTTTTAATCTTGCCATCTTTGAGTTTCTATCTTGCGATCTTTGAGATTCAATCTTGCGATCTTTGAGTTTTAATCTTGCGATCTTTGAGTTTTAATCTTGCGATCTTTGAGTTTTAATCTTGCGATCTTTGAGTTTCAATATTGCGATCTTTGAGTTTCAATCTTGCCATCTTTGAGTTTAATTCTTGCGATCTTTGAGTTTCAATCTTGCGATCTTTCTGTTTCAACCTTGCGATCCTTTCAGTTTCAATTCTTGCTATCTTGCGTTTCAATTTTTGCGATCTTTGAGTTTAATCTTGCGGATCTTTGAGTTTTCAATCATTGCGATCTTTGAGTTTCAATCTTGCGATATTTGAGTTTCAAATCTTGCCATCTTATTTTCATATCCTTGCCATCTTTGAGTTTCATTCTTTTGATCTATGAGTTTCAATCTTGCGATCTTTGGGATATTTCAATCTTGCGATCTTTGAGTTTCAAAATTGGATCTTTGACTTTAAATCTTGCATCTTTTGAGTTTCAATCTTGCATCTTTGAGTTTCAATCTTGGATATTTGAGTTTTCAATCTTGCGATCTTTGAGTTTCAATCTTGCGATCTTTGAGTTTTCAATCTTGCGATCTTTGAAGTTTCAATCTTGCATCTTTGAGTTTCAATCTTGCGATCTTTGAGTTTCAATCTTGCGATCTTTGTAGTTTTAATCTTGCGATCTTTGAGTTTTCAATCTTGCGATCTTTGAGTTTCAATCTTGCGATCTTTGAGTTTCATTTCTTGCGATCTATGAGTTTCAATCTCTGCCATCTTTGAGTTTAATCTCTCGATCTTTGAGTTTCAATCTCTGCGATCTTTGAGTTTCAATCTTGCGATCTTTTAGTTTCAATCTTGCTATCTTTGCGTTTCAATCTTGCGATCTTTGAGTATTAATCTTGCGATCTTTGAGTTTCAACTTGCGATCTTTGAGTTTCTAATCTTGCCATCTTTGAGTTTCAATCTTGCGATCTTTGAGTTTCATCTTGCTATCTTTGAGTTTCAATCTTGCGATCTCTTTGAGTTTCAATCTTGCCATCTTTGAGTTTAAATCTTGCCGATTTTTAGGTTTCAATCTTGCCATCTTTAGAGTTTCAATCTTGCGACTCTCTTTGAGTCTCTCAATCTTGCTATCTTTGAGTTTTAATCTTGCTATCTTTGCGTTTCAATCTTGCGATCTTTGAGTTTCAAAACTTGCGATCTTTGAGTTTCAATCCTTGCCTATCTCATGAGTTTAATCTCTGCGATCTTTGAGTTTCATTCTTGCCATCTTTGAGTTTAAATCTTGCGATCTTTGAGTTTTAATCTTGCGATCTTTTAGTTTCAATCTTGCAATCTTTGAGATTCAATCTTGCGATCTTTGAGTTTCAATCTTGCGATCTTTGAGTTTCAATCTTGCGATCTTTGAGTTTCAAATCTTGCGATCTTTGAGTTTCAATCTTGCGATCTTTGAGTTTCAATCTTGCGATCTTTGAGTTTCAATCTTGCGATCTTTGAGTTTCAATCATGCTATCTTTGAGTTTAAATCTTGCGATCTTTGAGTTTCAATCTTGCGATCTTTGAGTTTCAATCTTGCTATCTTTGAGTTTAATTCTTGCGATCTTTGAGTTTCAATCATGCAATCTTTGAGTTTCAATCTTGCGATCTTTGAGTTTTAATCTTGCGATCTTTTAGTTTCAATCTTGCGATCTTTGAGTTTCAATCTTGCCATCTTTTAGTTTCTATCTTGCGATCTTTGAGTTTCATTCTTGCCATCTATGAGTTTAAATCTCTCGATCTTTGAGTTTTAATCTTGCCATCTTTGAGGTTCAATCTTGCGATCTTTGAGTTTTAGTCTTGCGATCTTTGAGGTTCAATCTTGCTATCTTTGAGTTTTAATCTTGCGATCTTTGAGTCTTAATCTTGCGATCTTTGAGTTTCAAACTTGCGATCTTTGAGTTTCAATCTTGCCATCTATGAGTTTAAATCTCTCGATCTTTGAGTTTTAATCTTGCCATCTTTGAGTTTCAATCTTGCGATCTTTGAGTTTCAATCTTGCGATCTTTGAGTTTTAATCTTGCGATCTTTGAGTTTTAATCTTGCGATCTTTGAGTTTTAATCTTGCCATCTTTGAGTTTCAATCTTGCGATCTTTAAGTTTCAATATTGCTATCTTTGAGTTTAATTCTTGCGATCTTTGAGTTTCAATCATGCGATCTTTGAGTTTCAATATTGCTATCTTTGAGTTTCAATCTTGCGATCTTTGAGTTTCAATCTTGCGATCTTTGAGTTTCAAACTTGCTATCTTTGAATTTCAATTTTGCGATCTTCGAGTTTCAATCTTGCGATCTTTGAGTTTCAATCTTGCGATCTTTCAGTTTCAATCTTGATATCTTTGCGTTTCAATTTTGCGATCTTTGAGTTTAAATCTTGCGATATTTGAGTTTCAATCATGCGATCTTTAAGTTTCAATCTTGTGATCTTTGAGTTTCAATCTTGCAAACTTTGAGTTTCATTCTTGCGATCTTTGGGTTTCAATCTTGCGATCTTTGAGTTTCAATCTAGCGATCTTTGAGTTTCAATCTAGCGATCTTTGAATTTTAATCTTGCGATCTTTGAGTTTCAATCTTGCGATCTTTGAGTTTTAATCATGCGATTTTTGAGTTTCAATCTTGCCATCTTTGAGTTTCAATCTTGAGATCTTTAAGTTTCAATCTTGCGATCTTTGAGTTTCAATCTTGCCATCTATGAGTTTAAATCTTGCGATCTTTGAGTTGTAATCTTGCCATATTTGAGTGTTAATCTTGCGATCTTTGAGTTTCAAACTTGCGATCTTTGAGTTTTAATCTTGCCATCTTTGAGTTTCTATCTTGCGATCTTTGAGTTTCAATCTTGCGATCTTTGAGTTTTAATCTTGCGATCTTTGAGTTTCAATCTTGCGATCTTTGAGTTTCAATCTTTCGATCTTTGAGTTTCAATATTGCGATCTTTGAGTTTCAATCTTGCGATCTTTGAGTTTAATTCTTGCGATCTTTGAGTTTCAATCTTGCGATCTTAGAGTTTCAATCTTGCTATCTTTGAGTTTAATTCTTGCGATCTTTGAGTTTCAATCTTGCGATCTTTGAGTTTCAATCTTGCGATCTTTGAGTTTTAATTTTGCGATCTTTTAGTTTTAATCTTGCGATCTTTGAGTTTCAATCTTGCCATCTTTTAGTTTCTATCTTGCGATCTTTGAGTTTCATTCTTGCCATCTATGAGTTTAAATCTCTCGATCTTTGAGATTTAATCTTGCCATTTTTGAGGTTCAATCTTGCGATCTTTGAGTTTCAGTCTTGCGATCTTTGAGGTTCAATCTTGCTATCTTTGAGTTTTAATCTTGCGATCTTTGAGTTTTAATCTTGCGATCTTTGAGTTTCAAACTTGCGATCTTTGAGTTTCAATCTTGCCATCTATGGTCTATTTTTGCATCCCTTTTAGTTTCAATCTTTCGATCTTTGAGTTTTTTTTTCTTGCGATCTTTGAGTTTTAATCTTGCGTTTCTTTTAGTTCAATTTGCCAAACTTTTTAGTTTCTATCTTTCGATCTTTTGAGTTTCATTTTTTGCCCTTTTATGAGTTTAAAAACTTCATCTTTGAGTTTTAATTTGCCATCTTTGAGTTTCAATCTTGCCCATCTTTGAGTTTCAATTTTTGGGGATCTTTGGTTTTAAAATTTTCGATCTTTGTGTTTTAATCTTTCGTTCTTTGAGTTTCAATCTTGCCATCTTTGGTTTCAATCTTGCGATTTTTGAGTTTCAAAATTGCTATCTTTTAGTTTAATTCTTGCGTTTTTTGAATTTTTAATTTTTGCCCATCCCTTTGGGGGGGGGGGGGGGGTTTCAATATTGCGATCTTTTAGTTTCAATTTTTGTATCTTTGAGTTAATTTTTTGCGATCTTTGGTTTCAATCTTGCGATCTTTGAGTTTCAATTTTTGCGACTTTGGGGTTTTTAACTTGCGTTTTTTTAGTTTCAATCTTGCGATTTTTTGGTTTCAAAATTGCGGGTCTTTGAGTTTTAAAACTTGCCTCTTTGGGTTTCTTTCTTTCGTTTTTTTAGTTTTAATCTTGCGAACTTTGAGTTTTAATTTTGCGACTTTGAGTTTTAAACTTGCGGTTCTTTGAGTTTTAATCTTGCGTCTTTTTGGGTTTTTTTCTTGCGATCTTTGAGTTTTGACTTGCGGGTCTTTTTGGGTTTTAATCTTGGGTCTTTGTGTTTTTAATCTTGCGATCTTTTTGTTTTAATCTTGGATCTTTGAGTTTCAATCTTGCCATCTTTAGTTTCTATTTCCCATCTTTTTAGTATATTCTTGGGTTCATGAGTTTTAAAATTTGCGTCTTTTTTGGGTTTTAATCTTGCCATTTTTTGAGTTTCCCTTTTTGCGATCTTTGGGGTTTCACACTTGCTATCTTTGAGTTTAATCTTAAAAAATCTTTGGTTTCAAACTTGCCCCTCTAAAGGTTTAAAATTTTTGGGGATCTTTTGTTGTAATCTTCCATCTTTAAGTTTCAATCTTCGATTTTGGAAATTTCAAACTTGCCCATCTTTGGTTTTAATCTTGCGATCTTTGAGTT
Organism: Stictocephala bisonia; assembly: GCA_035578905.1. NCBI lineage: Eukaryota > Metazoa > Arthropoda > Insecta > Hemiptera > Membracidae > Stictocephala > Stictocephala bisonia. The sequence goes on along the minus strand of JAQJVL010003789.1, from coordinate 25,569 downwards.
TCAATCTTGGATATTTGAGTTTTTAAATTTTGCGATCTTTGAGTTTCAATGTAGCGACTTTTAGTTTCAATCTTGCGATCTTTGAGTTTCCAACTTTTCGATCTTTTTGTTTTAATCTTGCGATCTTTTGGGAATTTTTAAAACTTGCTTTCTTTGAGTTTAATTTTTGTGATCTTTTAGTTTTCCCAAACTTGGCGGGTCTTTGAGTTTCAATTTTTGAATCTTTGAGTTTCAATCTTGAGATCTTTAAGTTTCAATCTTGCGATCTTTGAGTTTTAATCTTGCCCCTCTAGGGGTTTAAAAACTTTTTTCCCGGGGTCTTTGAGTTGTAATTTGCCCTATTTTATGTTAATCTTGCGATCTTTGAGTTTCAAACTTGCGATCTTTGAGTTTTAATCTTGCCATCTTTGAGTTTCTATCTTGCGATCTTTGAGTTTCAATCTTGCGATCTTTGAGTTTTAATCTTGCGATCTTTGAGTTTCAATCTTGCGATCTTTGAGTTTCAATCTTTCGATCTTTGAGTTTCAATATTGCGATCTTTGAGTTTCAATCTTGCGATCTTTGAGTTTAATCTTGCGATCTTTGAGTTTCAATCTTGCGATCTTTGAGTTTCAATCTTGCTATCTTTGAGTTTAATTCTTGCGATCTTTGAGTTTCAATCTTGCGATCTTTGAGTTTCAATCTTGCGATCTATGAGTTTAAATTCTTGCGATCTTTGAGTTTTAATCTTGCGATCTTTGAGTTTCAATCTTGCCATCTTTTAGTTTCTATCTTGCGATCTTTGAGTTTCATTCTTGCCATCTATGAGTTTAAATCTCTGCGATCTTTGAGATTTAATCTTGCCATCTTTGAGTTTCAATCTTGCGATCTTTGAGTTTCAATCTTGCGATCTTTGAGTTTCAATCTTGCTATCTTTGAGTTTTAATCTTGCGATCTTTGAGTTTCAATCTTGCGATCTATTGAGTTTCAAACTTGCGATCTTTGAGTTTCAATCTTGCCATCTATGAGTTTAAATCTCTGCGATCTTTGAGTATTCAATCTTGCAATCTTTGAGTTTCAATCTTGCGATCTTTGAGTTTTAATCTTGCGATCTTTGAGTTTCAATCTTGCGATCTTTGGTTTAATCTTGCGTTCTTGAGTTTCAATCTTGCCATCTTTGAGTTTCAATCTTGCGCATCTATGAGTTTCAATCTTGCGATCTTTGAGTTTAATCTTGCGATCTTTGAGTTTCAATCTTGCGATCTTTGAGTTTCAATCTTGCGATCTTTGAGTTTCAATCTTCGATCTTTGAGTTTAATATTGCGATCTTTGAGTTTTAATCTTGCGATCTTTGAGTTTCAATCTTGCGATCTTTGAGTTTCAATCTTGCGATCTTTGAGTTTTAATCTTGCGATCTTTGAGTTTCAATCTTGCCATCTTTGAGTTTCAATCTTGCGATCTTTGAGTTTCAATCTTGCTATCTTTGAGTTTAATTCTTGCGATCTTTGAGTTTCAATCATGCGATCTTTGAGTTTCAATATTGCGATCTTTGAGTTTCAATCTTGCGATCTTTGAGTTTCAATCTTGCGATCTTTGAGTTTCAAACTTGCTATCTTTGAATTTCAAATTTGCGATCTTCGAGTTTCAATCTTGCGATCTTTGAGTTTCAATCTTGCGATCTTTCAGTTTCAATCTTGCTATCTTTGAGTTTCAATCTTGCGATCTTTGAGTTTAAATCTTGCGATCTTTGAGTTTCAATCATGCGATCTTTAAGTTTCAATCTTGTGATCTTTGAGTTTCAATCTTGCAAACTTTGAGTTTCAATCTTGCGATCTTTGAGTTTCAATCTTGCGATCTTTGAGTTTCAATCTTGCGATCTTTGAGTTTCAATCTAGCGATCTTTGAGTTTCAATCTTGCCATCTTTGAGTTTCAATCTTGCGATCTTTGAGTTTTAATCATGCGATCTTTGAGTTTCAATCTTGCGATCTTTGAGTTTCAATCTTGCGATCTTTAAGTTTCAATCTTGCGATCTTTGAGTTTCAATCTTGCCATCTATGAGTTTAAATCTTGCGATCTTTGAGTTGTAATCTTGCGATCTTTGAGTTTTAATCTTGCGATCTTTGAGTTTCAAACTTGCGATCTTTGAGTTTTAATCTTGCCATCTTTGAGTTTCAATCTTGCGATCTTTGAGTTTCAATCTTGCGATCTTTGAGTTTTAATCTTGCGATCTTTGAGTTTCAATCTTGCGATCTTTGAGTTTCAATCTTGTGATCTTTGACTTTCAATCTTGCAATCTTTGAGTTTCAATCTTGCGATCTTTGAGTTTAATCTTGCGATCTTTGAGTTTCAATCTTGCGATCTTTGAGTTTCAATCTTGCGATCTTTGAGTTTCATTCTTGCGATCTTTGAGTTTCAATCTTGCGATCTTTGAGTTTTCAATCTTGCGATCTTTGAGTTTCAATATTGCGATCTTTGAGTTTCAATCTTGCGATCTTTGAGTTTCAATCTTGCGATCTTTTAGTTTCAATCTTGCGATCTTTGAGTTTCAATCTTGCCATCTATGATTTTCAATCTCTCGATCTTTGAGTTTCAATCTTGCCATCTTTGAGTTTCAATCTTGCGATCTTTGAGTTTCAATCTTGCGATCTTTGAGTTTCAATCTTGCTATCTTTGAGTTTAATCTTGCGATCTTTGAGTTTCAATCTTGCGATCTTTGAGTTTCAAACTTGCGATCTTTGAGTTTCAATCTTGCGATCTTTGAGTTTCAATCTTGCGATCTTTGAGTTTCAATCTTGCGATCTTTGAGTTTCAATCTTGCGATCTTTGAGTTTCAATCTTGCATCTATGAGTTTAATCTTGCGATCTTTGAGTTTCAATCTTGCGATCTTTGAGTTTTAATCTTGCGATCTTTGAGTTTCAATCTTGCGATCTTTGAGTTTTAATCTTGCGATCTTTGAGTTTCAATCTTGCGATCTTTGAGTTTCAATCTTGCGATCTTTGAGTTTCAATCTTGCGATCTTTGAGTTTCAATCTTGCGATCTTTGAGTTTCAATCTTGCGATCTTTGAGTTTCAATCTTGCGATCTTTGAGTTTCAATCTTGCTATCTTTGAGTTTAAATCTTGCGATCTTTGAGTTTCAATCTTGCGATCTTTGAGTTTCAATCTTGCGATCTTTGAGTTTCAATCTTGCGATCTTTGAGTTTCAATCTTGCGATCTTTGAGTTTCAATCTTGCGATCTTTGAGTTTTCAATCTTGCGATCTTTGAGTTTCAATCTTGCGATCTTTGAGTTTCAATCTTGCGATCTTTGAGTTTCAATCTTGCGATCTTTGAGTTTCAATCTTGCGATCTTTGAGTTTTAATCTTGCGATCTTTGAGTTTCAATCTTGCGATCTTTGAGTTTCAATCTTGCGATCTTTGAGTTTCAATCTTGCGATCTTTGAGTTTCAATCTTGCGATCTTTGAGTTTCAATCTTGCGATCTTTGAGTTTCAATCTTGCGATCTTTGAGTTTCAATCTTGCCATCTTTGAGTTTCAATCTTGCGATCTTTGAGTTTCAATCTTGCGATCTTTGAGTTTCAATCTTGCGATCTTTGAGTTTCAATCTTGCGATCTTTGAGTTTAAATCTTGCGATCTTTGAGTTTCAATCTTGCCATCTTTGAGTTTCAATCTTGCGATCTTTGAGTTTCAATCTTGCGATCTTTGAGTTTCAATCTTGCGATCTTTGAGTTTCAATCTTGCGATCTTTGAGTTTCAATCTTGCGATCTTTGAGTTTCAATCTTGCGATCTTTGAGTTTCAATCTTGTGATCTTTGAGTTTCAATCTTGCGATCTTTGAGTTTCAATCTTGCGATCTTCGAGTTTCAATCTTGCTATCTTTGAGTTTCAATCTTGCGATCTTTGAGTTTCAATCTTGCGATCTTTGAGTTTCAATCTTGCGATCTTTGAGTTTCAATCTTGCGATCTTTGAGTTTCAATCTTGCGATCTTTAAGTTTCAATCTTGCGATCTTTGAGTTTCAATCTTGCGATCTTTGAGTTTTAATCTTGCGATCTTTGAGTTTCAATCTTGCGATCTTTGAGTTTCAATCTTGCGATCTTTGAGTTTCAAACTTGCTATCTTTGAGTTTCAATCTTGCGATCTTTGAGTTTCAATCTTGCGATCTTTGAGTTTCAATCTTGCGATCTTTCAGTTTCAATCTTGCTATTTTTGCGTTTCAATCTTGCGATCTTTGAGTTTTAATCTTGCGATCTTTGAGTTTCAATCTTGCGATCTTTGAGTTTCAATCTTGCGATCTTTGAGTTTCAATCTTGCGATCTTTGAGTTTCAATCTTGCGATCTTTGAGTTTCAATCTTGCGATCTTTGAGTTTCAATCTTGCGATCTTTGAGTTTCAATCTTGCGATCTTTGAGTTTAAATCTTGCGATCTTTGAGTTTAAATCTTGCGATCTTTGAGTTTCAATCTTGCGATCTTTGAGTTTTAATCTTGCGATCTTTGAGTTTCAATCTTGCGATCTTTGAGTTTCAAACTTGCTATCTTTGAGTTTCAATCTTGCGATCTTCGAGTTTCAATCTTGCGATCTTTGAGTTTCAATCTTGCGATCTTTGAGTTTCAATCTTGCGATCTTTGAGTTTCAATTTTGCGATCTTTGAGTTTATATCTTGCGATCTTTGAGTTTCAATCTTGCGATCTTTGAGTTTCAATCTTGCGATCTTTGAGTTTCAATCTTGCGATCTTTGAGTTTCAATCTTGTGATCTTTGAGTTTCAATCTTGCGATCTATGAGTTTCAATCTTGCGATCTATGAGTTTAATTCTTTTGATCTTTGAGTTTCAATCTTGCGATCTTTGAGTTTCAATCTTGCAATCTTTGAGTTTCAGTCTTGCGATCTTTGAGTTTCAATCTTGCCATCTTTGAGTTTAAATCTTGCGATCTTTGAGTTTTAATCTTGCCATCTTTGAGTTTCAATCTTGCGATCTTTGAGTTTCAAACTTGCGACCTTTGAGTTTCAATCTTGCTATCTTTGAGTTTAAAATTGCGATCTTTGAGTTTCATTCTTGCCATCTATGAGTTTAAATCTTGCGATCTTTGAGTTTTAATCTTGCCATCTTTGAGTTTCAATCTTGCGATCTTTGAGTTTCAAACTTGCGATCTTTGAGTTTAAATCATGCGATCTTTGAGTTATAATCTTGCTATCTTTGTGTTTCAATCTTGCAATCTTTGAGTTTCAATCTTGCCATCTTTGTGTTTCAATCTTGCAATCTTTGAGTTTCAATCTTACGATCTTTAAGTCTCAATCTTGCGATCTTTGAGTTTCAATCTTGCGATCTTTGAGTTTTAATCTTGCGATCTTTGAGTTTCAATCTTTCGATCTTTGAGTTTCAATATTGCGATCTTTGAGTTTCAAACTTGCTATCTTTGAATTTCAATCTTGCGATCTTCGAGTTTCAATCTTGCGATCTTTGAGTTTCAATCTTGCGATCTTTCAGTTTCAATCTTGCTATCTTTGCGTTTCAATTTTGCGATCTTTGAGTTTAAATCTTGCGATTTTTGAGTTTCAATCATGCGATCTTTGAGTTTCAATCTTGCGATCTTTGAGTTTCAATCTTGCCATCTTTTAGTTTCAATCTTGCCATCTTTGAGTTTCAATCTTTCGATCTATGAGTTTCAATCTTGCAATCTTTGAATTTCAATCTTGCGATCTTTGAGTTTAAAAATTGGGATCTTTGACTTTAAATCTTGCCATCTTTGAGTTTCAATCTTGCGATCTTTGAGTTTCAATCTTGCGATCTTTGAGTTTCAATCGTGCGATCTTTGAGTTTCAAACTTGCTATCTTTGAGTTTCAATCTTGCGATCTTCTAGTTTTAATCTTGCGATCTTTGAGTTTCAATCTTGCGATCTTTCAGTTTCAATCTTGCTATCTTTGCGTTTCAATTTTGCGATCTTTGAGTTTAAATCTTGCGATCTTTGAGTTTCAATCATGCGATCTTTAAGTTTCAATCTTGTGATCTTTGAGTTTCAATCTTGCGATCTTTGAGTTTCATTCTTGCGATCTTTGAGTTTCAATCTTGCGATCTTTGAGTTTCAATCTAGCGATCTTTGAGTTTCAATCTTGCGATCTTTGAGTTTCAATCTTGCGATCTTTGAGTTTCAATCTTGCGATCTTTGAGTTTCAATCTTGCGATCTTTGAGTTTCAATCTTGCCATCTTTGAGTTTCAATTTCCCCTTCTTTGAGTTTTAAAATTGCCATCTTTGAGTTTCAATCTTGAGATCTTTGAGTTTCAATCTTGCGATCTTTGAGTTTCAATCTTGCCATCTATGAGTTTAAATCTTGCGATCTTTGAGTTGTAATCTTGCCATATTTGAGTGTTAATCTTGCGATCTTTGAGTTTCAAACTTGCGATCTTTGAGTTTTAATCTTGCCATCTTTGAGTTTCTATCTTGCGATCTTTGAGTTTCAATCTTGCGATCTTTGAGTTTTAATCTTGCGATCTTTGAGTTTTAATCTTGCGATCTTTGAGTTTCAATCTTGCGATCTTTGAGTTTCAATATTGCGATCTTTGAGTTTCAAACTTGCCATCTTTGAGTTTAATTCTTGCGATCTTTGAGTTTCAATCTTGTGATCTTTGAGTTTCAATCTTGCGATCTTTGAGTTTCAATCTTGCGATCTTTTAGTGTCAATCTTGCGATCTTTGAGTTTCAATCTTGCCATCTTTGAGTTTCAATCTTGCGATCTTTGAGTTTCAATCTTGCGATCTTTTAGTTTCAATCTTGCGATCTTTGAGTTGTAATCTTGCCATCTTTGAGTTTCAATCTTGCGATCTTTGAGTTTCAAACTTGCTATCTTTGAGTTTCAATCTTGCGATCTTTGAGTTTCAATCTTGCCATCTATGAGTTTAAATCTTGCGATCTTTGAGTTTCAATCATGCAATCTTTGAGTTTCAATCTTGCGATCTTTGAGTTTTAATCTTGCGATCTTTTAGTTTCAATCTTGCGATCTTTGAGTTTCAATCTTGCATCTGTGAGTTTCAATCTTGCGATCTTTGAGTTTCAATCTTGCCATCTATGAGTTTAAATCTTGCGATCTTTGAGTTTTAATCTTGCTATCTTTGAGTTTCAATCTTGCGATCTTTGAGTTTAAGTCTTGCGATCTTTGAGTTTCAATCTTGCGATCTTTGAGTTTTCAATCTTGCGATCTTTGAGTTTTAATCTTGCGATCTTTGAGTTTCAATCTTGCGATCTTTGAGTTTCAATCTTGCCATCTATGAGTTTAAATCTCTGCGATCTTTGAGTTTCAATCTTGCGATCTTTGAGTTTCAATCTTGCGATCTTTGAGTTTCAATATAGCGATCTTTGAGTTTCAATCTTGCTATCTTTGAGTTTAATTCTTGCGATCTTTGAGTTTCAATCTTGCGATCTTTGAGTTTCAATCTTGCGATCTTTGAGTTTCAATCTTGCGATCTTTTAGTTTCAATCTTGCGATCTTTGAGTTTCAAACTTGCGATCTTTAAGTTTTAATCTTGCCATCTTTGAGTTTCTATCTTGCGATCTTTTAGTTTTAATCTTGCGATCTTTGAGTTTTAATCTTGCGATCTTTGAGTTTCAATCTTGCGATCTTTGAGTTTTAATCTTGCGATCTTTGAGTTTTAATCTTGCGATCTTTGAGTTTCAATCTTGCGATCTTTGAGTTTCAATCTTGTGATCTTTGAGTTTCAATCTTGCGATCTTTTAGTTTCAATCTTGCGATCTTTGAGTTTCAATCTTGCCATCTTTGAGTTTCTATCTTGCGATCTTTGAGTATCATTCTTGCTATCTATGACTTTAAATCTTGCGATCTTTGAGTTGTAATCTTGCCATCTTTGAGTTTCAATCTTGCGATCTTTGAGTTTCACACTTGCTATCTTTGAGTTTCAATCTTGCGATCTTTGAGTTTCAATCTTGCCATCTATGAGTTTAAATCTTGTGATCTTTGAGTTGTAATCTTGCCATCTTTAAGTTTCAATCTTGCGATCTTTGAGTTTCAATCTTGCGATCTTTGAGTTTTAATCTTGCGATCTTTGAGTTTCAATCTTGCGATCTTTGAGTTTCAATCTAGCGATCTTTGAGTTTCAATCTTGCGATCTTTGAGTTTCAATCTTGCAATCTTTGAGTTTCAATCTTGCGATCTTTAAGTTTCAATCTTGCGATCTTTGAGTTTCAATCTTGCGATCTTTGAGTTTTAATCTTGCGATCTTTGAGTTTCAATCTTGCGATCTTTGAGTTTCAATCTTGCGATCTTTGAGTTTCAAACTTGCTATCTTTGAATTTCAATCTTGCGATCTTCGAGTTTCAACCTTGCGATCTTTGAGTTTCAATCTTGTGATCTTTCAGTTTCAATCTTGCTATCTTTGCGTTTCAATTTTGCGATCTTTGAGTTTAAATCTTGCGATCTTTGAGTTTCAATCATGCGATCTTTGAGTTTAATTCTTGCGATCTTTGGTTTCAATCTTGCCATCTTTTAGTTGCCATCTTTGAGTTTCAATCTTTCGATCTATGAGTTTCAATCTTGCGATCTTTGAGTTTCAATCTTGCGATTTTCGAGTTTCAATCTTGCGATCTTTGAGTTTCAATCTTGCGATCTTTCAGTTTCAATCTTGCTATCTTTGCGTTTCAATTTTGCGATCTTTGAGTTTTAATCTTGCGATCTTTAAGTTTCAATCATGCGATCTTTAAGTTTCAATCTTGTGATCTTTCAGTTTCAATCTTGCGATCTTTGAGTTTCATTCTTGCGATCTTTGGGTTAAATCTTGCGATCTTTGAGTTTCAATCTAGCGATCTTTGAGTCTCAATCTAGCGATCTTTGAATTTCAATCTTGCGATCTTTGAGTTTCAATCTTGCGATCTTTGAGTTTTAATCATGCGATTTTTGAGTTTCAATCTTGCCATCTTTGAGTTTCAATTTCCCCTTCTTTGAGTTTTAAAATTGCCATCTTTGAGTTTCAATATTGCGATCTTTGAGTTTAAATCTTGCGATCTTTGAGTTTCAATCTTGCCATCTATGAGTTTAAATCTTGCGATCTTTGAGTTGTAATCTTGCCATATTTGAGTGTTAATCTTGCGATCTTTGAGTTTCAAACTTGCGATCTTTGAGTTTTAATCTTGCCATCTTTGAGTTTCTATCTTGCGATCTTTGAGTTTCAATCTTGCGATCTTTGAGTTTTAATCTTGCGATCTTTGAGTTTTAATCTTGCGATCTTTGAGTTTCAATCTTGCGATCTTTGAGTTTCTATCTTGCGATCTTTGAGTTTCATTCTTGCCATCTTTGAGTTTAAATCTCTCGATCTTTGAGTTTTAATCTTGCCATCTTTGAGGTTCAATCTTGCGATCTTTGAGTTTTAGTCTTGCGATCATTGAGTTGTAATCTTGCCATCTTTGAGTTTCAATCTTGCGATCTTTGAGTTTCAAACTTGCTATCTTTGAGTTTCAATCTTGCGATCTTTGAGTTTCAATCTTGCCATCTATGAGTTTAATTCTTGCGATCTTTGAGTTTCAATCATGCAATCTTTGAGTTTCAATCTTGCGATCTTTGAGTTTTAATCTTGCGATCTTTTAGTTTCAATCTTGCGATCTTTGAGTTTCAATCTTGCCATCTTTTAGTTTCTATCTTGCGATCTTTGAGTTTCATTCTTGCCATCTATGAGTTTAAATCTCTCGATCTTTGAGTTTTAATCTTGCCATCTTTGAGGTTCAATCTTGCGATCTTTGAGTTTTAGTCTTGCGATCTTTGAGGTTCAATCTTGCTATCTTTGAGTTTTAATCTTGCGATCTTTGAGTTTTAATCTTGCGATCTTTGAGTTTCAACTTGCGATCTTTGAGTTTCAATCTTGCCATCTATGAGTTTAAATCTCTCGATCTTTGAGTTTTAATCTTGCCATCTTTGAGTTTCAATCTTGCGATCTTTGAGTTTCAATATAGCGATCTTTGAGTTTCAATCTTGCTATCTTTGAGTTTAATTCTTGCGATCTTTGAGTTTCAATCTTGCGATCTTTGAGTTTCAATCTTGCGATCTTTGAGTTTCAATCTTGCGATCTTTTAGTTTCAATCTTGCGATCTTTGAGTCTCAAACTTGCGATCTTTAAGTTTTAATCTTGCCATCTTTGAGTTTCTATCTTGCGATCTTTTAGTTTTAATCTTGCGATCTTTGAGTTTTAATCTTGCGATCTTTGAGTTTTAATCTTGCGATCTTTGAGTTTTAATCTTGCGATCTTTGAGTTTTAATCTTGCGATCTTTGAGTTTCGATCTTGCGATCTTTGAGTTTCAATCTTGCGATCTTTGAGTTTCAATCTTGCGATCTTTGAGTTTCAATCTTGCGATCTTTGAGTTTCAATCTTGCCATCTTTGAGTTTCTATCTTGCGATCTTTGAGTTTCAATCTTGCTATCTATGAGTTTAAATCTTGCGATCTTTGAGTTGTAATCTTGCGATCTTTGAGTTTCAATCTTGCGATCTTTGAGTTTCAATCTTGCTATCTTTGAGTTTCAATCTTGCGATCTTTGAGTTTCAATCTTGCGATCTTTGAGTTTAAATCTTGCGATCTTTGAGTTGTAATCTTGCCATCTTTAAGTTTCAATCTTGCGATCTTTGAGTTTCAATCTTGCGATCTTTGAGTTTTAATCTTACGATCTTTGAGTTTCAATCTTGCGATCTTTGAGTTTCAATCTAGCGATCTTTGAGTTTCAATCTTGCCATCTTTGTGTTTCAATCTTGCAATCTTTGAGTTTCAATCTTACGATCTTTAAGTTTCAATCTTGCGATCTTTGAGTTTCAATCTTGCGATCTTTGAGTTTTAATCTTGCGATCTTTGAGTTTCAATCTTGCGATCTTTGAGTTTCAATCTTGCGATCTTTGAGTTTCAAACTTGCTATCTTTGAATTTCAATCTTGCGATCTTCGAGTTTCAATCTTGCGATCTTTGAGTTTCAATCTTGCTATCTTTCAGTTTCAATCTTGCTATCTTTGCGTTTCAATTTTGCGATCTTTGAGTTTAAATCTTGCGATCTTTGAGTTTCAATCATGCGATCTTTGAGTTTAATTCTTGCGATCTTTGAGTTTCAATCTTGCCATCTTTTAGTTGCCATCTTTGAGTTTCAATCTTTCGATCTATGAGTTTCAATCTTGCGATCTTTGAGTTTCAATCTTGCGATCTTCGAGTTTCAATCTTGCGATCTTTGAGTTTCAATCTTGCGATCTTTCAGTTTCAATCTTGCTATCTTTGCGTTTCAATTTTGCGATCTTTGAGTTTTAATCTTGCGATCTTTGAGTTTCAATCATGCGATCTTTAAGTTTCAATCTTGTGATCTTTGAGTTTCAATCTTGCGATCTTTGAGTTTCATTCTTGCGATCTTTGGGTTTCAATCTTGCGATCTTTGAGTTTCAATCTTGCGATCTTTGAGTTTCAATCTAGCGATCTTTGAATTTCAATCTTGCGATCTTTGAGTTTCAATCTTGCGATCTTTGAGTTTTAATCATGCGATTTTTGAGTTTCAATCTTGCCATCTTTGAGTTTCAATTTCCCCATCTTTGAGTTTTAAAATTGCCATCTTTGAGTTTCAATCTTGCGATCTTTGAGTTTCAATCTTGCGATCTTTGAGTTTCAATCTTGCCATCTATGAGTTTAAATCTTGCGATCTTTGAGTTGTAATCTTGCCATATTTGAGTGTTAATCTTGCGATCTTTGAGTTTCAAACTTGCGATCTTTGAGTTTTAATCTTGCCATCTTTGAGTTTCTATCTTGCGATCTTTGAGTTTCAATCTTGCGATCTTTGAGTTTCAATCTTGCGATCTTTGAGTTTCAATCTTGCGATCTTTGAGTTTCAATCTTGCGATCTTTGAGTTTCTATCTTGCGATCTTTGAGTTTCATTCTCGCCATCTATGAGTTTAAATCTTGCGATCTTTGAGTTATAATCTTGCGATCTTTAAGTTTTTATCTTGCGATCTTTGAGTTTCAATCTTGCCATCTTTGAGTTTTAATCTTGCGATCTTTGAGTTTCAATCTTGCTATCTTTGAGTTTAATTCTTGCGATCTTTGAGTTACAATCTTGCGATCTTTGAGTTTCAATCTTGCGATCTTTGAGTTTCAATTATGCGATCTTTGAGTTTCAATCTTGCGATCTTTGAGTTTCAATCTTGCGATCTTTGAGTTTCAATCTTGCGATCTTTGAGTTTCAATCTTGTGATCTTTGAGTTTCAATCTTGCGATCTTTGAGTTTCAAACTTGCGATCTATGAGTTTCAATCTTGCCATCTATGAGTTTAAATCTTTTGATCTTTGAGTTTTAATCTTGCCATCTTTGAGTTTCAATCTTGCAATCTTTGAGTTTCAGTCTTGCGATCTTTGAATTTCAATCTTGCCATCTATGAGTTTAAATCTTGCGATCTTTGAGTTGTAATCTTTCCATCTTTGAGTTTCAATCTTGCGATCTTTGAGTTTCAAACTTGCGACCTTTGAGTTTCAATCTTGCTATCTTTGAGTTTTAAAATTGCGATCTTTGAGTTTCATTCTTGCCATCTATGAGTTTAAATCTTGCGATCTTTGAGTTGTAATCTTGCCATCTTTGAGTTTCAATCTTGCGATCTTTGAGTTTCAAACTTGCGATCTTTGAGTTTAAATCATGCGATCTTTGAGTTATAATCTTGCTATCTTTGAGTTTCAATCTTGAAATCTTTCAGTTTCAATCTTGCCATCTTTGTGTTTCAATCTTGCAATCTTTGAGTTTCAATCTTACGATCTTTAAGTTTCAATCTTGCGATCTTTGAGTTTCAATCTTGCGATCTTTGAGTTTTAATCTTGCGATCTTTGAGTTTCAATCTTGCGATCTTTGAGTTTCAATATTGCGATCTTTGAGTTTCAAACTTGCTATCTTTGAATTTCAATCTTGCGATCTTCGAGTTTCAATCTTGCGATCTTTGAGTTTCAATCTTGCGATCTTTCAGTTTCAATCTTGCTATCTTTGCGTTTCAATTTTGCGATCTTTGAGTTTAAATCTTGCGATCTTTGAGTTTCAATCATGCGATCTTTGAGTTTCAATCTTGCGATCTTTGAGTTTCAATCTTGCCATCTTTTAGTTTCAATCTTGCCATCTTTGAGTTTCAATCTTTCGATCTATGAGTTTCAATCTTGCGATCTTTGAATTTCAATCTTGCGATCTTTGAGTTTAAAAATTGGGATCTTTGACTTTAAATCTTGCCATCTTTGAGTTTCAATCTTGCGATCTTTGAGTTTCAATCTTGCGATCTTTGAGTTTCAATCTTGCGATCTTTGAGTTTCAAACTTGCTATCTTTGAATTTCAATCTTGCGATCTTCGAGTTTTAATCTTGCGATCTTTGAGTTTCAATCTTGCGATCTTTCAGTTTCAATCTTGCTATCTTTGCGTTTCAATTTTGCGATCTTTGAGTTTAAATCTTGCGATCTTTGAGTTTCAATCATGCGATCTTTAAGTTTCAATCTTGTGATCTTTCAGTTTCAATCTTGCGATCTTTGAGTTTCATTCTTGCGATCTTTGGGTTTCAATCTTGCGATCTTTGAGTTTCAATCTAGCGATCTTTGAGTTTCAATCTAGCGATCTTTGAATTTCAATCTTGCGATCTTTGAGTTTCAATCTTGCGATCTTTGAGTTTTAATCATGCGATTTTTGAGTTTCAATCTTGCCATCTTTGAGTTTCAATTTCCCCTTCTTTGAGTTTTAAAATTGCCATCTTTGAGTTTCAATCTTGAGATCTTTGAGTTTCAATCTTGCGATCTTTGAGTTTCAATCTTGCCATCTATGAGTTTAAATCTTGCGATCTTTGAGTTGTAATCTTGCCATATTTGAGTGTTAATCTTGCGATCTTTGAGTTTCAAACTTGCGATCTTTGAGTTTTAATCTTGCCATCTTTGAGTTTCTATCTTGCGATCTTTGAGTTTCAATCTTGCGATCTTTGAGTTTTAATCTTGCGATCTTTGAGTTTTAATCTTGCGATCTTTGAGTTTCAATCTTGCGATCTTTGAGTTTCAATATTGCGATCTTTGAGTTTCAATCTTGCCATCTTTGAGTTTAATTCTTGCGATCTTTGAGTTTCAATCTTGCGATCTTTGAGTTTCAATCTTGCGATCTTTGAGTTTCAATCTTGCGATCTTTTAGTGTCAATCTTGCGATCTTTGAGTTTCAATATTGCCATCTTTGAGTTTCTATCTTGCGATCTTTGAGTATCATTCTTGCTATCTATGAGTTTAAATCTTGCGATCTTTGAGTTGTAATCTTGCGATCTTTGAGTTTCAATCTTGCGATCTTTGAGTTTCAAACTTGCTATCTTTGAATTTCAATCTTGCAATCTTTCAGTTTCAATCTTGCTATCTTTGCGTTTCAATTTTGCGATCTTTGAGTTTAAATCTTGCGATCTTTGAGTTTCAATCTTGCGATCTCTGAGTTTCAATCTAGCGATCTTTAAATTTCAATCTTGCGATCTTTGAGTTTTAATCTTGCTATCTTTGAGTTTTAATCATGCGATTTTTGAGTTTCAATCTTGCCATCTTTGAGTTTCAATTTCCCCATCTTTGAGTTTTAAAATTGCCATCTTTGAGTTTCAATCTTGAGATCTTTGAGTTTCAATCTTGTGATCTTTGAGTTTCAATCTTGCCATCTATGAGTTTAAATCTTGCGATCTTTGAGTTGTAATCTTGCCATATTTGAGTGTTAATCTTGCGATCTTTGAGTTTCAAACTTGCGATCTTTGAGTTTTAATCTTGCCATCTTTGAGTTTCAATCTTGCGATCTTTGAGTTTCAATCTTGCGATCTTTGAGTTTAATCTTGCGATCTTTGAGTTTTAATCTTGCGATCTTTGTGTTTCAATCTTGCGATCTTTGAGTTTCAATCTTGCGATCTTTGAGTTTCAATCTTGCGATCTTTGAGTTTCAATCTTGCGATCTTTGAGTTTCAATCTTGCGATCTTTGAGTTTCAATCTTGCGATCTTTGAGTTTCAATCTTGCGATCTTTGAGTTTCAATCTTGCGATCTTTGAGTTTCAATCTTGCGATCTTTGAGTTTCAATCTTGCGATCTTTGAGTTTCAATCTTGCGATCTTTGAGTTTCAATCTTGCGATCTTTGAGTTTCAATCTTGCGATCTTTGAGTTTCAATCTTGCGATCTTTGAGTTTCAATCTTGCGATCTTTGAGTTTCAATCTTGCGATCTTTGAGTTTCAATCTTGCGATCTTTGAGTTTCAATCTTGCGATCTTTGAGTTTCAATCTTGCGATCTTTGAGTTTCAATCTTGCGATCTTTGAGTTTCAATCTTGCGATCTTTGAGTTTCAATCTTGCGATCTTTGAGTTTCAATCTTGCGATCTTTGAGTTTCAATCTTGCGATCTTTGAGTTTCAATCTTGCGATCTTTGAGTTTCAATCTTGCGATCTTTGAGTTTCAATCTTGCGATCTTTGAGTTTCAATCTTGCGATCTTTGAGTTTCAATCTTGCGATCTTTGAGTTTCAATCTTGCGATCTTTGAGTTTCAATCTTGCGATCTTTGAGTTTCAATCTTGCGATCTTTGAGTTTCAATCTTGCGATCTTTGAGTTTCAATCTTGCGATCTTTGAGTTTTAATCTTGCGATCTTTGAGTTTCAATCTTGCGATCTTTGAGTTTCAATCTTGCGATCTTTGAGTTTCAATCTTGCGATCTTTGAGTTTCAATCTTGCGATCTTTGAGTTTCAATCTTGCGATCTTTGAGTTTCAATCTTGCGATCTTTGAGTTTCAATCTTGCGATCTTTGAGTTTCAATCTTGCGATCTTTGAGTTTCAATCTTGCGATCTTTGAGTTTCAAACTTGCGATCTTTGAGTTTTAATCTTGCCATCTTTGAGTTTCAATCTTGCGATCTTTGAGTTTTAATCTTGCGATCTTTGAGTTTTAATCTTGCGATCTTTGAGTTTCAATCTTGCGATCTTTGAGTTTTAATCTTGCGATCTTTGAGTTTTAATCTTGCGATCTTTGAGTTTCAATCTTGCGATCTTTGAGTTTCAATCTTGCGATCTTTGAGTTTCAATCTTGCGATCTTTGAGTTTCAATCTTGCGATCTTTGAGTTTCAATCTTGCGATCTTTGAGTTTCAATCTTGCGATCTTTGAGTTTCAATCTTGCTATCTTTGAGTTTAAATCTTGCGATCTTTGAGTTTCAATCTTGCGATCTTTGAGTTTCAATCTTGCGATCTTTGAGTTTCAATCTTGCGATCTTTGAGTTTCAATCTTGCGATCTTTGAGTTTCAATCTTGCGATCTTTGAGTTTAAATCTTGCGATCTTTGAGTTTCAATCTTGCCATCTTTGAGTTTCAATCTTGCGATCTTTGAGTTTCAATCTTGCGATCTTTGAGTTTCAATCTTGCGATCTTTGAGTTTCAATCTTGCGATCTTTGAGTTTCAATCTTGCGATCTTTGAGTTTCAATCTTGCTATCTTTGTGTTTCAATCTTGCAATCTTTGAGTTTCAATCTTACGATCTTTAAGTTTCAATCTTGCGATCTTTGAGTTTCAATCTTGCGATCTTTGAGTTTTAATCTTGCGATCTTTGAGTTTCAATCTTGCGATCTTTGAGTTTCAATATTGCGATCTTTGAGTTTCAAACTTGCTATCTTTGAATTTCAATCTTGCGATCTTCGAGTTTCAATCTTGCGATCTTTGAGTTTCAATCTTGCGATCTTTCAGTTTCAATCTTGCTATCTTTGCGTTTCAATTTTGCGATCTTTGAGTTTAAATCTTGCGATCTTTGAGTTTCAATCATGCGATCTTTGAGTTTCAATCTTGCGATCTTTGAGTTTCAATCTTGCCATCTTTTAGTTTCAATCTTGCCATCTTTGAGTTTCAATCTTTCGATCTATGAGTTTCAATCTTGCGATCTTTGAATTTCAATCTTGCGATCTTTGAGTTTCAAAATTGTGATCTTTGACTTTAAATCTTGCCATCTTTGAGTTTCAATCTTGCGATCTTTGAGTTTCAATCTTGCGATCTTTGAGTTTCAATCTTGCGATCTTTGAGTTTCAAACTTGCTATCTTTGAATTTCAATCTTGCGATCTTCGAGTTTCAATCTTGCGATCTTTGAGTTTCAATCTTGCGATCTTTCAGTTTCAATCTTGCTATCTTTGCGTTTCAATTTTGCGATCTTTGAGTTTAAATCTTGCGATCTTTGAGTTTCAATCATGCGATCTTTAAGTTTCAATCTTGTGATCTTTGAGTTTCAATCTTGCGATCTTTGAGTTTCATTCTTGCGATCTTTGGTTTCAATCTTGCGATCTTTGAGTTTCAATCTTGCGATCTTTGAGTTTCAATCTTGCGATCTTTGAGTTTCAATCTTGCGATCTTTGAGTTTCAATCTTGCGATCTTTGAGTTTTAATCTTGCGATCTTTGAGTTTCAATCTTGCGATCTTTGAGTTTCAATCTTGCGATCTTTGAGTTTAAATCTTGCCATCTTTGAGTTTCAATCTTGCGATCTTTGAGTTTTAATCTTGCGATCTTTGAGTTTCAATCTTGCGATCTTTGAGTTTCAATCTTGCGATCTTTGAGTTTCAATCTTGCGATCTTTGAGTTTAATTCTTGCGATCTTTGAGTTTCAATCTTGCGATCTTTGAGTTTCAATCTTGCGATCTTTGAGTTTCAATCTTGCGATCTTTTAGTTTCAATCTTGCGATCTTTGAGTTTCAATCTTGCCATCTTTGAGTTTCTATCTTGCGATCTTTGAGTATCATTCTTGCTATCTATGAGTTTAAATCTTGCGATCTTTGAGTTGTAATCTTGCCATCTTTGAGTTTCAATCTTGCGATCTTTGAGTTTCAATCTTGCTATCTTTGAGTTTCAATCTTGCGATCTTTGAGTTTCAATCTTGCTATCTATGAGTTTAAATCTTGCGATCTTTGAGTTTCAATCTTGCAATCTTTGAGTTTCAATCTTGCGATCTTTGAGTTTCAATCTTGCGATCTTTGAGTTTCAATCTTGCGATCTTTGAGTTTCAATCTTGCGATCTTTGAGTTTCAATCTTGCGATCTTTGAGTTTCAATCTTGCGATCTTTGAGTTTCAATCTTGCGATCTTTGAGTTTCAATCTTGCGATCTTTGAGTTTCAATCTTGCGATCTTTGAGTTTCAATTTTGCGATCTTTGAGTTTCAATCTTGCGATCTTTGAGTTTCAATCTTGCTATCTTTGAGTTTAATCCTGTGATCTTTGAGTTTCAATCTTGCGATCTTTGAGTTTCAATCTTGCGATCTTTGAGTTTCAATCTTGCGATCTTTGAGTTTCAATCTTGCGATCTTTGAGTTTCAATCTTGCGATCTTTGAGTTTCAATCTTGCGATCTTTGAGTTTCAATCTTGCGATCTTTGAGTTTCAATCTTGCGATCTTTGAGTTTCAATCTTGCGATCTTTGAGTTTCAATCTTGCGATCTTTGAGTTTCAATCTTGCGATCTTTGAGTTTCAATCTTGCGATCTTTGAGTTTCAATCTTGCGATCTTTGAGTTTCAATCTTGCGATCTTTGAGTTTCAATCTTGCGATCTTTGAGTTTCAATCTTGCGATCTTTGAGTTTCAATCTTGCGATCTTTGAGTTTCAATCTTGCGATCTTTGAGTTTCAATCTTGCGATCTTTGAGTTTCAATCTTGCGATCTTTGAGTTTTAATCTTGCGATCTTTGAGTTTTAATCTTGCGATCTTTGAGTTTCAATCTTGCGATCTTTGAGTTTCAATCTTGCGATCTTTGAGTTTTAATCTTGCGATCTTTGAGTTTCAATCTTGCGATCTTTGAGTTTCAATCTTGCGATCTTTGAGTTTAAATCTTGCGATCTTTGAGTTTCAATCTTGCGATCTTTGAGTTTCAATCTTGCGATCTTTGAGTTTCAATCTTGCGATCTTTGAGTTTCAATCTTGCGATCTTTGAGTTTCAATCTTGTGATCTTTGAGTTTCATTCTTGCAATTTTTAATTTTTAATCATGCGATCTTTGAGTTTCAATCTTGCGATCTGTAAGTGTGAAACTTGCGATCTT
This sequence comes from Stictocephala bisonia, assembly GCA_035578905.1. NCBI lineage: Eukaryota > Metazoa > Arthropoda > Insecta > Hemiptera > Membracidae > Stictocephala > Stictocephala bisonia. The sequence continues at coordinate 6,552 of JAQJVL010003789.1, read as the reverse complement.
TGAGTTTCAATCTTGCCATCTTTGAGTTTAATCTTGCGATCTTTGAGTTTCAATCTTGCTATCTTTGAGTTTAATTCTTGCGATCTTTGAGTTACAATCTTGCGATCTTTGAGTTTCAATCTTGCGATCTTTTAGTTTCAATCTTGCGATCTTTGAGTTTTCATCTTGCGATCTTTGAGTTTCAATCTTGCGATCTTTGAGTTTCAATCTTGCGATCTTTGAGTTTCAATCTTGTGATCTTTGAGTTTCAATCTTGCGATCTTTGAGTTTCAAACTTGCGATCTATGAGTTTCAATCTTGCCATCTATGAGTTTAAATCTTTTGATCTTTGAGTTTCAATCTTGCGATCTTTGAGTTTCAATCTTGCGATCTTTGAGTTTCAGTCTTGCGATCTTTGAGTTTCAATCTTGCCATCTATGAGTTTAAATCTTACGATCTTTGAGTTGTAATCTTGCCATCTTTGAGTTTCAAACTTGCGATCTTTGAGTTTCAAACTTGCGACCTTTGAGTTTCAATCTTGCTATCTTTGAGTTTTAAAATTGCGATCTTTGAGTTTCATTCTTTTCATCTATGAGTTTAAATCTTGCGATCTTTGAGTTGTAATCTTGCCATCTTTGAGTTTCAATCTTGCGATCTTTGAGTTTCAAACTTGCGATCTTTGAGTTTAAATTATGCGATCTTTGAGTTATAATCTTGCTATCTTTGAGTTTCAATCTTGAAATCTTTCAGTTTCAATCTTGCCATCTTTGTGTTTCAATCTTGCAATCTTTGAGTTTATATCTTACGATCTTTAAGTTTCAATCTTGCGATCTTTGAGTTTCAATTTTGCGATCTTTGAGTTTTAATCTTGCGATCTTTGAGTTTCAATCTTGCGATCTTTGAGTTTCAATATTGCGATCTTTGAGTTTAAATCTTGCGATCTTTGAGTTTCAATCATGCGATCTTTGAGTTTCAATCTTGCGATCTTTGAGTTTCAATCTTGCCATCTTTTAGTTTCAATCTTGCCATCTTTGAGTTTCAATCTTTCGATCTATGAGTTTCAATCTTGCGATCTTTGAATTTCAATCTTGCGATCTTTGAGTTTAAATCTTGCGATCTTTGAGTTTCAATCATGCGATCTTTGAGTTTCAATTTTGCGATCTTTGAGTTTAAATCTTGCGATCTTTGAGTTTCAATCATGCGATCTTTAAGTTTCAATCTTGTGATCTTTCAGTTTCAATCTTGCGATCTTTGAGTTTCATTCTTGCGATCTTTGGGTTTCAATCTTGCAATCTTTGAGTTTCAATCTAGCGATCTTTGAGTTTCAATCTAGCGATCTTTGAATTTCAATCTTGCGATCTTTGAGTTTCAATCTTGCGATCTTTGAGTTTTAATCATGCGATTTTTGAGTTTCAATCTTGCCATCTTTGAGTTTCAATTTCCCCTTCTTTGAGTTTTAAAATTGCCATCTTTGAGTTTCAATCTTGAGATCTTTGAGTTTCAATCTTGCGATCTTTGAGTTTCAATCTTGCCATCTATGAGTTTAAATCTTGCGATCTTTGAGTTGTAATCTTGCCATATTTGAGTGTTAATTCTTGCGATCTTTGAGTTTCAATCTTGCGATCTTTGAGTTTTAATCTTGCGATCTTTGAGTTTCAATCTTGCGATCTTTTATTTTCAATCTTGCGATCTTTGAGTTTCAAACTTGCGATCTTTGAGTTTTAAAATTGCCATCTTTGAGTTTCAATCTTGAGATCTTTTAGTTTTAATCTTGCGATCTTTGAGTTTCAATCTTGCCATCTTTTAGTTTCAATCTTGCCATCTTTGAGTTTCAATCTTTCGATCTATGAGTTTCAATCTTGCGATCTTTGAATTTCAATCTTAAGATCTTTGAGTTTCAAAATTGGGATCTTTGACTTTAAATCTTGCCATCTTTGAGTTTCAATCTTGCGATCTTTGAGTTTCAATCTTGCGATCTTTGAGTTTCAATCTTGCGATATTTGATTTTTAATCTTGCGATCTTTGAGTTTCAATCTAGCGATCTTTGAGTTTCAATCTTGCGATCTTTGAGTTTCAATCTTGCGATCTTTTAGTTTCAATCTTGCGATCTTTGAATTTCAATCTTGCTATCTTTGAGTTTAATTCTTGTGATCTTTGAGTTTCAATCTTGCGATCTTTGAGTTTCAATCTTGCGATCTTTGAGTTTCAATCTTGCGATCTTTGAGTTTCAATCTTGCGATCTTTTAGTTTCAATCTTGCGATCTTTGAGTTTCAGTCTTGCGATCTTTGAGGTTCAATCTTGCGATCTTTGAGTTTTAATCTTGCGATTTTTGAGTTTTAATCTTGCGATCTTTGAGTTTCAAACTTGCGATCTTTGAGTTTCAATATTGCCATCTATAAGTTTAAATCTTTCGATCTTTGAGTTTTAATCTTGCCATCTTTGAGTTTCAATCTTGCGATCTTTGAGTTTCAATCTTGCGATCTTTGAGTTTTAATCTTGCGATCTTTGAGTTTTAATCCTGCGATCTTTCAGTTTCAATGTTGCCATCTTTAAGTTTCAATCTTGCGATCTTTGAGTTTCAATATTGCTATCTTTGAGTTAAATTCTTGCGATCTTTGAGTTACAATCTTGCGATCTTTGAGTTTCAATCATGCGATCTTTGAGTTTCAATCTTGCGATCTTTGAGTTTCAATCTTGCGATCTTTGAGTTTCTATCTTGTGATCTTTGAGTTTCATTCTTGCCATCTATGAGTTTAAATCTTGCGATCTTTGAGTTATAATCTTGCGATCTTTAAGTTTTTATCTTGCGATCTTTGAGTTTCAATCTTGCCATCTTTGAGTTTTAATCTTGCGATCTTTGAGTTTCAATCTTGCTATCTTTGAGTTTAATTCTTGCGATCTTTGAGTTACAATCTTGCGATCTTTGAGTTTCAATCTTGCGATCTTTGAGTTTCAATCATGCGATCTTTGAGTTTCAATCTTGCGATCTTTGAGTTTCAATCTTGCGATCTTTGAGTTTCAATCTTGCGATCTTTGAGTTTCAATCTTGTGATCTTTGAGTTTCAATCTTGCGATCTTTGAGTTTCAAACTTGCGATCTATGAGTTTCAATCTTGCCATCTATGAGTTTAAATCTTTTGATCTTTGAGTTTCAATCTTGCGATCTTTGAGTTTCAATCTTGCGATCTTTGAGTTTCAGTCTTGCGATCTTTGAGTTTCAATCTTGCCATCTATGAGTTTAAATCTTACGATCTTTGAGTTGTAATCTTGCCATCTTTGAGTTTCAATCTTGCGATCTTTGAGTTTCAAACTTGCGACCTTTGAGTTTCAATCTTGCTATCTTTGAGTTTTAAAATTGCGATCTTTGAGTTTCATTCTTGCCATCTATGAGTTTAAATCTTGCGATCTTTGAGTTGTAATCTTGCCATCTTTGAGTTTCAATCTTGCGATCTTTGAGTTTCAAACTTGCGATCTTTGAGTTTAAATCATGCGATCTTTGAGTTATAATCTTGCTATCTTTGAGTTTCAATCTTGAAATCTTTCAGTTTCAATCTTGCCATCTTTGTGTTTCAATCTTGCAATCTTTGAGTTTATATCTTACGATCTTTAAGTTTCAATCTTGCGATCTTTGAGTTTCAATTTTGCGATCTTTGAGTTTTAATCTTGCGATCTTTGAGTTTCAATCTTGCGATCTTTGAGTTTCAATATTGCGATCTTTGAGTTTAAATCTTGCGATCTTTGAGTTTCAATCATGCGATCTTTGAGTTTCAATCTTGCGATCTTTGAGTTTCAATCTTGCCATCTTTTAGTTTCAATCTTGCCATCTTTGAGTTTCAATCTTTCGATCTATGAGTTTTGAGACCCATCCCCCCACCAAAGCTGGGAAGCGTGCCAACTGGGGGATGGCTCAAAACGAGTAAAGCGATGGGATCACGGGTGGCAGTTGGAGGGTCCAAAATAAAACTCGGCAGCTGAGCGAAACTAATTTATTACCAAAAAACCACTATTAACATAATCAAAAACGGCAGAAGGCCACGATATAAAATAGGCAGAAGGCCACAATATTAATTCGTAATTAAATAAATAACAAACACTAAAATTATTAACAAGATACTACACAATAATAACAAACGCTATAAATACCACAAACTCTACAAATACCCAAAATTTAACAATTAATCAACTGTATGGCCTATCTTCAGTTTAGCCTGAGACACCCCAAAACGTAAGAAAATATTAAGCCCCAAATAAAAGTGAAAATTTAGAAAACTTTTGGATCACAACATTTAAACCGGCAATTTAGCCCGAATCCCTTGATTCCACCGGGCCAGGGAGTAAGCCGGAATCCCTGGGCAGCTCCGAATTAAAAATAAGCAAAGCACAATAATCCCCTTTTGGTGAAAGTTTAAAAATTAAACAATTTAAAAGAAAATATAACACGGTACCGTTCGAGTAAAAATTCACTTCAAAATCCCCCCCTAATACACTTAACAAAAAATAAATAACAATAACTAGGCCTAAGCATATAAATAAATAATAACAGGATTGAATAATGGGTACCTAACAAATATAAAAATCTAAACAAATGTAACAAGAAATAAACTAATTAAACTAATAACAATAAATATCAACGTTTTCTTCTTTTTTTTTTTTCCTGAAATTTGAAATATATAGATATCTAGCAATGTCCCCATGGCTGTGTTGCATCACTGTTAAAGTTCAAGTTTTAGGCCTAGGCCACATACAGTTCCATAATCATTTTTTTCTTCTTCTATATTTCTTTTTTACTGTTTTTCTTGGTTTATATATATTTTTTTTTTTTTTTTTGTAAAACTTTCAACAGCCCCCAGCTCAGCCGCCGGGAAACAAAAACATGGAAAACACTGACCTGAGGACAGGAGACTTATACCACAGAGATGTAGAGCGGGTAACGGGCGACTCCAGGCTCCAACATGGTCCTCAGGCCAGGCTAGCAGTGCAGAAGGTCGGCAATTCCCCGACGGCAGGCCGAGGGTGAAATGTCCTACTCAAGGACCCTGGACTGCAACCAGACCACAGCACATTAAAAATAGAACAGCCAAACCCTTTTACAAAAATAACACATAACAACTAAATATAAGTGTGCATGATTTCGCCAAACTTAACATGAAGAGACAAACTTATACATGATTGGAGCAACAAGACAGTGAAAGATTAACTTTAGGCTATGGAATATTTAACAACTTACAATTTAACCAATTACAAGTTAACAAATTACCAAAGAAAAATTGCGTATATGAACTAAAAAAGACAAACTGAAAACTAGGATATGGATACATGAGCAATAGGTTATAACATGAAAAGCAAAGAGTACAGCTAGGCTAGGTTATTGGCAACGAACAAAAAAAATATGGTAAATCGGTAACTACAACTGTAAAAAGGCTCAATAAACATTATACAGAATTACAATGGAAAATAAAGGCAGATATAAAAAGCATTAACGGTAAAAGTAACATGGAAGCACATGGCTTTAACCTAGTCTGAGAAACATCTAGACAAAGAACACAAATTAGACAAAATCCTGAAAACACCAATAAGCCCGATTAATATTATTTAAACAAAAGTATTTTCACCAAAAGGGTGATTAGATATTAAAACTTACAAAAGAACACTTACGTTTTGGGAACCTTAGCCTAACATATTCTCGTGACGAACGGCTGCAGTGAACAAGTGAACAGACAGGCCAACTTGACCGAAGCTGCTGGAACACGGAACGAAACGGAACTGGGCCAACGGCCACCAAGTACACGAAACGCAAGGCAAAAGCGAAACTCAGGCAGCCTGGCAGACCACAACGAAAAACGAAACTGTACCGGTCCAAGACCCGGTACAACCTCCCTCTGCAAACCTCAACACACCCAGGCAGGGGAGCAAACTCGGTACCTCAGGGAACCCAACAGAAGACGATGAAGACCTCCGAAGAGTGGTGCTCCAAGGACGTCCAAGAGAACCTAAGAGGGGAAACCCCTCGAACAGGGAGCAAACTACCCTGACTGTCGGGCCCGACAAGAAAAGAGAGAAAGAAGACTCTCTCAGAACAGCCACCTAGGGCGCAGAGGTGATCAATCTCTTTGCCCCAAGAAACCCCCAGGAACACCAACTCCTGGATCAACCGTTCCCCGGAAAGCCTTAAGCTGGGACACATGGGCTTTCCTAAACACCCTGCCTGACTGGGGATCAACCAGCAGAGCAGTCACCGGTGACAAAAACCTGTCGATGCGGTGGGGACCAGACCACCGATAGCACAACTTTGCAGCTCTTCGTTCCGCGGCCGAACTGACCGGGTGAGCCTGACAAAGAACCAGATCTCCAACCTGAAAAGGGTTAGGAGTACGACCCTTATCATACCTCCTCCTTACTCTCTCTCTAGCACGTAGCAGGTTGCGCCGAGCAGCCCGCCACGTGGACACTACGTCAGTGGCACCTGGCGTAGGTAGAAGATCCTCTAACCTCCACAAGTTGGACAAAGGGTTGTTAGGAGGGTAGCCATGTAGAATCTCGAAGGGAGTGGCATTGTGACTCTCAGTTGGGAAA
>JAQJVL010003788.1:0-54691 GCA_035578905.1 Stictocephala bisonia | reverse complement strand
TTTTTTTTATTGTTTAAGGGGTAGTGGAGCTGGTAAAAGATGCGGCTGGGAATGAATAGGACAGGTTTGCAAGCCAACAGGACAAACTCTCCAAACAGCTGGAGTCCTTCAAATTAGGCCTTGAATCCAGCTTTCTTCTTATAGGGCAAAACCTAACCTAGCTGACCTTCTTATTATACCACACCCATTGGCCAACTCCCTGTTCTTCCCAAAAACCTGTGTACCAACTCCTCTACCAACCCTTAACCCTTACCAACAATTAACCTTCCCCGCTAGTGTCAAACCCACGGAAACAGTCAATCCTTCCAACCATTCTGTGTATAACCTATCAAACCATACCCTCTTTGAACCCGAACTGAGCATTTTGTTTCACTCCTACTTCTTACCTACTATCCGTAACAAAACTTTGGAGACTCGAGTTTGGATGACTATAACAACGAAACTAATAAAGCTATGGTGATGGGACTTGTACCAAAATTTTCACAATTTTATTGTGCGTTTATTGATGTAAACCAAAATTTTTCATGCAACATTTGCATATTTTTAATGCGTGCCGAACAAAGAAAATACACGATTTTACACGCCTTTCAACCAAATCTCGACTTTAAAAATTCGCTGAATAAAAACCCGTGCATGAATCGTTTTGAAACTTTAATACGTGATTGGTTATAGTGTTGATAACGTAATACTAAAATATAACAATTGTTCGTCCATTAGAAAAAAGGTTGTTGTAGATTTTGTACAACAACTTTTTCTCAGCAATGACTAATCGGAATAAGTTCAACTTTACACTGTTATACAAAGCTAATTTTACATATTCAACTACAAATTGTGATAATCGTTTAGTCCATCATGTATTTTGTAGCGATTTTTATTTGATAGCGTAGCGATGTGCACTCAGCCGTGAGTAACAAGCTCGGCGGGATTGCGACGTTGCCGAGTCGCTGCCAGTCCTGCCGTCATCCTGGCTCGTACAAGAGAAGCCCTCAAGCTTGCGTTAATTTTCCAAATCGCCAGTGGAGAAACAATACCGCCTATCAGAAAAATCGAAAATTTTACAGGAGAGACGAAAAACTGTTTATTTTTTACAGAAGATAACCATACACATACAAATAAATGCTCTGTGTTTTTAACAGTAATATTTTTGATATTTTTAATCGCCTATGATATATATTCATACATATGTTTTGGTCAAACATTAAAGTCAAATTAATTTTAAAATAGTTAATGTAGGCGGTATTGTTTCTTCTCTGACTGTACGTATTTTGTTAATTTTTATACCATTTCCCATCACTTTTTCTCATGAGGGCTTTGGACCTCCAATGGCAAGTTTAAAAATGGTTTTCTTCCTATAATAAAAGGAATTGTCATTTTCTTTAAATATACATTATTTACAATATTTACAATTAATCCTAGGCCGAGTAAGGCCACGTCATAATACGAAGGTACTCTGCTACTCAATCCACAGAGATAATTCACTCGTCCTCTCCAGAATAATCACTCTCCTCAGATGATTCAGAGTCATTTGTAATTGATACTACAATTGGCTCTCCTTCAGGGAGGTCTAGGTTGAGTTGGTCACTTTCCCAGTAGTTTTTCTCAATTGTTTCGGTGTGCTTGATGCATTTTTTCCATAGTTCTTTTACAGTAAAGACATTCTTTTACTGCGGAGGGTGGTGGACATACCGCTGTGACTCACCGTGTTCGACAGTTCGACCGGGCAACCCCGCATTCCGGACGAATACCGGCGGACCAGGCGCATCGGTGGGGTCGGTTACTCACGGCTGAGTGCACATCGCTACGCTATCAAATAAAAATCGCTACAAAATACATGATGGACTATAAACTATTATCATAATTTGTAGTTGAATATGTAAAATTAGCTTTGTATAACAGTGTAAAGTTGAACTTATTCCGATCAGTCATTGCTGAGAAAAAGTTGTTGTACAAAATCTACAACAACTTTTTTTGTAATGGACGAACAATTTTTATATTTTAGTATTACGTTATCAATACTATAACCAATCACGTAATAAAGTTTCAAAACGATTCATGCACGGGTTTTTATTCAGCGATTTTTTAAAGTCGAGATTTGGTTGAAAGGCGTGTAAAATCGTGTATTTTCTTTCTTCGGCACGCATTAAAAATATGCAAGTGTTGCATGAAAAATTTTTGGTTTACATAAATAAACACACAATAAAATTGTGAAAATTTTGGTACAAGTCCCATCACCATAGTTTTATTAGTTTCGTTGTTATAGTCATCCAAACTCGAGTCTCCAAAGTTTTGTTACGGATAGTAGACCAGTTCTCCTTAGTCTCTGATGTCATTTTCTTTGGCCGCAACCTGAAGTTGAAGATGTTTTTTGAGAACAACACCTTCAACCCTAATCCTACGAACCTGCCTGAAACATGCCTAGCGCGCTTCAAACCTCCTTCCAGCTTTGACCCACCACCACTACCTCCTGACCATCCTATTGAACTTTACCTTAACTTCATCCTCCAAAAAGTATCAGATCCTCAGTTCTTCTCCCAACTCCTAAAGATCAGAACCTTACCATCGCTGAACGTGGAGCCATAAAGTCCCTAAAATCCAATGGCAACATAATGATCCTTCCTGCCGATAAAGGTTCCAGCACTGTTATTCTTAACAAATCCGATTATATCAATGAAATTAACCTCCAGTTGTCCGATTCACCACCTACAAAAAACTTGACTTCAACTCAAAAGAAAAACACAACCAAGAACTGAAAAATCTCCTCCTTCATCATACTAAACACCAAACCTAACCACCGCCAGCCAAATCCTGCTTATCAATGAACACCCTATTCCACCCTATATCCTCCCCAAAATCCAAAAAGGCACCATACCTCCCCCCTGGTAGGCCTATTGTGGAAAACCCTATAATTCTGTTACGAACGTTTTCTCGCCTTTGTCGATGAAAAAACCCCAAACCTCTGTACAAAAAATTTCCTTCCCTTGTCCAGGTTTCCCAACATTTCCCCCTTCCGGGCCCTGGGGCCCCCTTTTAAACCTAACCTAAAATTTTTTTCCCTTTTGTCTCCTTCCAATTTTCCCCAAAAACCTCTACCCCTTAACCCCCAAAGGGTTTTCCCAATGATCCCAATTTAATCATGTAAAAAAAAATTTACCCCAGGGCTTGGCTTAGCTGCCATTGAGTTTTTCCTCAATAACGCCTTTCCTCAAACACCAAACCTAGCATTTCCCTTCCTATTCAGCTGATTTTCAATTCACCCTGGAAAAAAAACCATTCCAAAGTTTGCATAAAAATTTCCCTCCAGATCAAGGGTCCGCTTTGGGTACCGTAGGGCCCCCCTTCCTTTTCCCAAAAACCTATTAAATTTGGGAAGAAGGCTTTCCTTCAAAAAAAAACCTGCCCAACCCCCTTTGGGCTGGCTTTTTTTTAAATCGATGATATTTTCTTAAATTGGGGGACTGACTCCAAAACCAATTTTAAAAACCTTTCTTAAAAAGCTAAAAAACTTTTCATCCCTGAATTTCACCTGGAAATTCCTCTTCTAAAACGCATAGTCTTTTTCCTTGATGTTAAAATTTGGGGATTGGAGGCCCCGGTGTCCTTCAAACTGATATTAACATAAAAAACTCCAAAAAAACAAACAAAAATTTTAACTAAAACCAGTTTGTCACCCCAATAACAAAAAAAACGCTCCCTAAAATTTAGTCTAGCCACCGTCCCAAAAGTATCTTTTTTCCTCCCCCAATAAACCAAAATTTAAATTTCCAAAAAAACCAATTAGTCAGTGCATTCCCAAAAGGAGGTTCCCCTTTCCCAACCTTATTAAAAAACCCCAAAATCTGTTTACCCCAAGCCCCAAAAACCAACCCCAAACCAGAAGCGGGCTCCCAATGCTTCCCCCTTTGTAAATAACTCCCAACCAGGGTCTACAGAAACTAAACCCAAATCCTGAAAGTTGGCTTAAAAATTTTTTGGCTTCCCCCCCCACCCCAAAAGATCTCCTTAAAAAACCACCCCTATTGTGACTTTAAGACAAAAAAAAAAAACCCCCAACCAAATCCTGGTCCATCCTATTTTCCTTTTCCCAAAAAAATCATGACCTGCCCTTTAAAGGGGGGGGGGGCCCAGAAAAACCCCCCGGGTTTTTAAAATTCCTTGTAAATAAGAAACCCTTAAAAAAAAAACTGTCCTATTCTTTTTCCCAGACATTTTTCCCAAGGCTCCAAATACCCCCCTTAAAACTACAAGATACCGGGAAAACCACTCCTTTTTTTTTCCAACAATTAATTTATCTTCTTCGTCCCCCGCATGCCCTTCCCCAAATATTTCGGGGACTTCCCAGTAAAACCCCTTTAAAAAAGATTAAATGGCCAAAAAACAGGGACTGCAAAGTCAAAAACCCTTTAAAAAACCCTGTCTTTCCCCATACCCCTTCTCCATAAAAACATTTTTACCCGTGTTACACCACAAAAGTAATCTTTTCCCCTTTCCCTTTCCCCATCCCAATATTTCCCCAAACTCAAAGGGGGAAATTAGCCACCAAGGGGATAACAAAACCCTTTTGCCCCAAAACCAAATTTGGGAACCTTTAAGGTTAGCCCAATTTCTCTTAAAACCCCCTTCCCCCTTCAGCAAACTTTTTTTATACAAAATAAAAATATTTGCATCTATCCCTGGGTGTTGCTCAAGGATGTACAACCCCCCCACAGCCACCTCCCCATCATAGGTGGAAGCCATTTCAGTATCTTTTCTCTTTTCTCTCTCTTACTCCCCTAAAGAAAAAATCCCCGTGGTGTTGAAAATTTTTTTGAGATTGTGTTTATTTTGTGTTTTTTACTATTTCTTGGTTGTTAGTGAACTTGTTTTTTTAAAGGTAAGTTTGGCTAAAAAAATGCTCCCTTTGTGCCCAAAAAACCCAAACCTAAAAATGAATGTATACAAAGAGTCTATCAGTGAACTTTAAAATCTGCACATTAAATTTTTATGTTTGAGCTAAGTTTTTGGGGTTTATATAAATCTCAACACCATTCAATACTTTATAGTTTAAGGTTGTCCAAAATATCTAAAAAATTTGTTTTTAAATCTGAGGCATTATTTTATCTTTTTTAAATTAAATGCATTAAAAGTAAAAAAAATATTTACCTTTTTAATGGGGTTTTGTGGCAGTTGCTTCTTTGAAAAATTTTTTTAGCTGCGGTGCGCAAAATTCCAATTTAGAATTTCACCACGGGGAAATTAAAAATTCTTGGCATTCTGCGGTCGGGGGGGTTGGGGGTAAAAAAGGGGACCAGCTGACCGAGGCCCTTGTAGGTCCGTCACTTCTTTTTACTTTAAACCCTCTGTGAACCGTCGCAAACCCCTTTATTTTTTTCTTTCCTTTCATACTTAGTTCTTTGGTTTTTGTTCATGTTTGTTGTTAGTTTTATTTCAATTTTTGTTGGTGGGCAAATTTTTATTTTTTGTAAAAAATTTCCTTAAATTAACTTTTTTTAAAATTTTTATCACATTCCCATTATTTCTAGGAAACAAACAGAAAATAATTTGACCTTGCAAGGCCTTTTTTGGGACTGTGTCGCCCGGGAAACTTATTTATTTAAAAAAAAGGTGGGTTTTTTTGGGTTTTTGGGGCCCTTAAAAAATTAAAAAATTTTGAAATCCCCCTTTCAAATTGGGGGCACCCAAAAAAGTCTTTGTAAAGGGGTTCCCCGTAAGCCGTACCAGGGTTGAATAGGGGAAGTGCCGCGGGGACCCGGTTTACTGGGCCAAATTCCTTTTTTAAATTAATGGAAAAATGATTTGCCTGTTAATTTTTCTTTTAAAATTCTGTTATGTTTGTGTTTAAAGCTCCCCTTTTTTTTTAAGCAGGAAAAATTCATCAGGTTTCTGAAAATTTATATGGATAGTGTAGTTTTTAAACAAACCCTGCTGAGTTTTATGCTGCCAATAAATTCTTTCTTAACAGGACCAAAAAACAAAAATTTGTAACATTTTAAACTAGATTTTTTGTGCCTAAAGGAGGGCTGAAAAATAATATTTTTTGTAAACTTTTGGGCCCATTCATCTTGTTTTCCCTTACTTTTGGGTTGTGATGTGCATATTTAAAAATTTTTGGGTTCAAAGCTCTCCAGAGTTGTTTTTTTGTTGCGGTTTAGACACAGCCTCCCCTTGTCAATATTTTTTGGGATCCGGTTTTTTTGCTTTCTTCCACAGCATTTTGTTTTGGAATTTTTTGTTTTGGGGGGTAGGGGCTCAAAAAAAAATTGATGGGGTTACTGGTTCAAAAAAAAAGGCTGTGAGAATTTTGGAAAATTTCGGGTTTGAAATTTGGGTTTCTTTTGTAGACCTCTTTTCCCCAACAATATAAAATTGTAACTGTTTTTAAAATGTATTATTTTATTTAGTTTATGTTATGTAAAAAGGAATTGTTAATTCACTTTGGGTAAAAATCAGTTCAAAAACCCACTTTCTAGGTTCAAGCCATATGTTTATTTTAAATATATTTAGGTTTAATTTTAAAAACTTTAAAGTCCTTAAGATATGAGCATTAAATTTTTTTTAAAAAAGTTGCCATTTGTGCTAAAAGTTGTAAGTAATGAAAGATTTGCAAAGGTTTTTTTGGGAAATGGCTATTAGAAAAACCCAAATTGTTTAAATATTAATGAGTTCCTAAAAATTGTCCCTTTGATAAAATTAATTTTCCCTTTTAATGTTTTGGCTATCATTTTTTTTTTTTTAAACCCTTATTTTTAACTTAGTTGTAAGGTTTTTTGACTTGTCTTTACTTGTACAGGTTTAATGAAAAATAAAAGATTCTTTTTCTATTCTTTAGCATGATTTGAATACCAAAGGGTTTTAAAAAACAATCCCCCAAAGCACAAAAACTAACCCTTAAACCCCCTGATTTAATTGTTTGTAATTTTTTTTTAAACGTTCGAATTTTTTTTTTTATAAAATTTTTTGTTTTCTCAAAAGTTTTTTTTTTCTTTTTTAAACCGTTTATTGCAAGGTTTGAAAAAATTTAAATTAAAATTTATAAGATTATTTTTTTTTTACTTTTTTAAATTCATAAAAAATTCTGAATGTCCAAGTTAGTCATTATGAAAAGTTTTTTCCCAATTTCCTACAAAATAAAAACTCATTTATGTAAAAATAAAATAAAATTTAAAAACTAGTAAAAAGGAAAACTGGCCAAAAATAAAAATTTAAAAGGGGGAAAAATTATAAAAGTTGTTTACTAAAAACAAGGTAGTAATTGGGGGGGTTTGGAAAACACACAAAAAAACCCAAAGGGACTGAGCTTGAGGGGGCCCCCGTGGGTTCTGTTTTCCCTTTTTCCGATATAAGTATCAAGCGTTGCGGTAACTTCGAAAATTGGTAGTGTTTGGGTTAAAAACCGCCTTAAACCCATTACAGTTGTTCCCTAAAACCAGTTCATAGGGTTTTCAAAACCCGGGAATTAAAAAATTTGAAAAAAATTAGTGTTGCCCTTGGGAACCCGTAAAGCCGCTGCTTTTGTTTTTTAATTTTATTTAAGTTTTAAAAAATATAAACTTGCAAGACTATATTTATAAAATTCCCCATAATGCAAATTATACAAATTTTTTTTTAAAACCCGCATGTGAAAATTGCGTTATAGGCAATTGTCCCAAAATGCGCATTTAGGGGGGGTTTTCCGCTTTTTTTTTAAGGGGTTTTAAAGCGGGTTTTGGGAATGCTTTAAAAATTTTCCATGTAAAAAATTTGTGGTGTTTCCCCAAAATGTTCCCCTTCATTTTTTTTTGGTGTTGTACAATCTCTTTTTAACCTGTTTCCCTTCATCTCCACCCTTTTTTTTAAAATTGGCAAAAATATTTGTTTTTTATTCAAACTGTTTATGTTAAAAAAAGGAAATAAATTACATTTCATTATCATTTAGATGGGGTTAACATTTAAATAATTTCTCCGGCTTGTTCTATTTTTTGAAATGACTTTTTTCTTTTTAAATCGAATGTTCTCATTTATAAAATTAGAGAAAAAAACCAAAATTTTTACTAAGGCAAATTTGGGAAAAAAAAGATTTTTTTCTGGGGGAAAACTAATTTTTCCCAAACCCGATGATGAAATGAATTATTTAATTACTCCTCACAAGATTTGTTGGCTGTAAAAAAAGAAAAACTTTTTAAACAAATAAAAATACAGTTTGGTTTGAAAGTTATTTGTTCTTTTTGGTTTTTTCATGTTTGGGGTTAAATTTGTTGAACATTATTTTTAAAACAGTTGAAGTGGGGGATATCTATAAAAATTTTTTCCAATCGAAAATCTTATTTGTGTTGCCCAATCTTTTAAGGGCCCTATGCTTCGGTCAAAGCGGAATGTTAGGTGGGGTATAAAGGCTTTACGCTTCTAAATGTATTTTTTTAAACATTACATACCTGTTGCGTATTCCTGGGGGGTTTAATCCTTCTTCCCAAACATCAGTAGCTGGGTTCATGGCTGCTAGGAGGGGAAAATTTCAGGATGGCGGGGGAAGGGGAAAGGGTTTGGGGTTCCCCTTTTAAAAACGCCCCAAGGAGCCGCGGGCCCTTTCCGCGCCCAAGACAAAACTTTTGGCCCAGGTCTCAGTGAGGTAATTTTAATTTTTCCCCCCAAAAACAACACCCCCCACCCTTTTGAACAAAATAAATTTACGGTATTTTAGTAAGAAAATCTTTTTTTTCCCATAGGTCCTTGGGGGGTTATATGGGGTATTAAATTTTCATTGTAAGTAAAAAAAAGACAAGAAAAACCCCAGGTTTCAATTGATAAAAGGTTTGGAAATTTTTTAACATGCTATTACGGGAAATTTCCTGTCTATTTAAACCCGATGAAAAAAAACAGCCTTTTTGGAATTAAGTTAAAAAGCTGTTGCCCCCCTTTACAACTATCCTTCTCTCAAGTCCCTTTCCCAATTTTTTTATTTTATGAATTATTGTAAATTTTTAATAAAATTTTTGTTAAAAAATATTACTCACCTTTTAATTGGTCTTTAAAAAAATTTAGAAGCCCAAGAAAGGGTTTTGGTCCCCATAAAAAACTTAATTAGAAAAATGGTTTTTTGTTTTTCTTTTTTATTTGTTTATTATTAACTTTGCAGCTTTGTTTTTTTAAAAAATTTGGTGATTAAATTTAAATTTAAAAAAAGAAAGTAAATTTTCGTGTTTAAAAATTTTGAAAAAACTGGTTGTTGACTCCACACCATAAAAACCTATTCTTCTTGTCGCCCGCCATTTTTGCTTTTCAAAAACCACGGGGTTACGTTGTCCTAAACCAGTCAAATGGATGTGGAGGGTTTAGTACTAAATTAAAAGGACCAATCATTTTCACTATGATTTGAACCCAATTTTTCCATTCTTCATAGCTACAGCGATTAAAAGGGACTAAAATCCCGAGGGGGCGAAAAGATGGGGGTTTGAAAAAAACAGTTCATAATAGCTAGAGATCTTTTGGGGGGAGAGGTTTTTTGTATTTGAAAATTTTTTATGGGAACACAGCTGTTTTTCTTTTTTTTTCCCCAATTTTTTCGCTCGAAAACAGATGGAGCTTTTCTAATGAAAACTTTTTTATAAAAACCCATTTTATTTTAATTTTTTGGGATGCATGAAAAACGTTTTATTTTCCCTGTACATAAAAAAAGGTTTTAAATCCATAAAAAGGGCAATTTAGGAAAAGGTAGACTTTAACTTTGGGTAAAGTTTAATTTCATAAAAAAACAAAGGGAAAAGCGTTGGGAATCCCCATTTTTTGACTAATTTAAAACCTTTTTCATTTCAAAAGTTTAAAAGTTACACCAAAAACACTAATAAACGGGAAGTACATTCAAATTTTAGAAAACCTTTTCAAAAATGTGCCTATTTGTAAAAATTAATTTTTAAGTAAAATTTATTTTCTTACGGGACAAAAATGATATTATTTACAGTATTTTCAAAAAAGGGCCAAAATTACCCCTGAGGGGATCATCACTCACTAATCATAAAATTTTTAAAAACCACCAAGTGGATTTACAAAAAAAATTTAAAGAAAGTTAGCTTTAGTATAAAAAGGGGACCCACAAAGAAGGTTTTTTTTTCAAAATTCCATTCCTAAGGGATGCAACAGCCCCTAAAAAAATTTTTTTTTCCAAAAAGAATAACTTTGGGTTTGTTTTAGAAAAATTAAATAAAGCTGTTTTTTTTGTATTTTTGGGCACTCCCTCCTATTGATTTTTTAAAAGGGTTTAAAAATCTGCAGCTGTTAAAAAAAAAACAAATGAAAAAAAACACGTTTAAAATAGGCAAAAGAAATTACTGTTTACAAAAAAATTAGGAAAGGGCCAACCCAAAAAGTAGTATGAATGAATACTATAAAAAAATTTTTAATTTGTGTTTGTTTCATCAACAGATAATTAAAATTATTTCTAGTCAAAGTCACATGTGGGGGTGTTTTCGAGCGCAGTGTGATTTGGGGGTTGGAACGTGAAGCTTTGCAGGGGGTTTTCCCCTTTGTATAAAAAAAAAATTGGTTTTTTTTTTTAATGAAAAAATCAAAACTGGATTTTTTGGGAAAAAAAAAGTGGAGAATTTTCTTTTTTAAAAATTTCCCTTTACCCCTTTTCCTTATAAATTTTTTGCCGAACACTCAAAGATGGGGGGGGAAGGATCAAAAAAAAAGGAAAAAATTAGGATTTTTTTAAAAAAAAAATTTATTTGGGAAATTTAAAAAAAGAGGAAAACCCTAGGATGTAGGGGGGCACACACAGAGAAATGAAGACATAAAAAATTCTATAAAAAACTGTTTTTTAAAGGGGTAGAACCCCAGCCAGTAAATCAAAAGGGAAAGATATTGGGACGAGATTTTTTTTTGTTTAGATGAGGAAAATTCCTGAAGTTTGGGAAAAATCCTGTCTTTTAATGACCATCAGTAAAATTAGCTTTGGAAGTAGGTATTTTTTATTGCGGGGAAAAATTTATACAAAAAGGTCTTTTATTTTTCTTTAAAAGTGTCATAAAAAATTTGGGAAAAGGGAGGTTGTTTAAGAAATGCTTCTGAAAAAATTTTAAATAGATTGTGTGAATTGCTTTTTATTAAAGTTACCTTCTTTCAAAGTGGAATTAGTGAGCCCTCTACAAAAGTGAATGCCTGGGCATTTTTGTTTTTTGCTTAAAGCTGTTTTTCTAATCGAAAGTATTTTTCCCCTCCAATCAATCCCCAATTGGACATGGTATTTTTTCCCTATTTGTGATGCATTTTTTTGTAATGCTTTAAGCTGCCCCCTTGGGGCTGTGCTTAATAGCTGAAAAGCTGTGCCCCATCTTTTTGGGCAATAAAACAATTCTGAAACCAAAAATTTCTTTTTTAAAAAGAAACTATACGAAAAAGGGAAAAAAGGAAATAAAAATCATCAAATGTTCCACAGATTGAAATTTTTGGTTTGTCTCAATTTTATTTGTTTTGTATCATTCTTGGGTAAATTTTTAAATTTCCCATATTTTTAGTGGAAACTTCTTTTAAAAAAAAAGTCTAAATAGCTTGAAAAATTTTAAATTTCCTTTATAACACGGATTTTAAGGTCAATTTCCTCAATAACAAAAAATTTTTGTTCAATTTTCAAGGCAGCGGGAAACAGCTTGAATTTAAAGAAAACCAATTTTTTTAAAATATAAATCTCTTTAAAAAATTTTGTTTAAAAAGTTTTTTTGCTTTTTTTATAAAATAATTCCCGGCAAAACTCCAAGTAAGAAAAATTTTTTATTTCCAATTCATTCTTGTAAAAACAGAAAACTTAACTTCATTTTGGGTTACAACTTCTGAAGTTGTTTTATTTGGCATTAAACAGTACAGATTTAGTTATTTAGCTTGATTCTATTGTGTGATCGGTACAGTTCAGTGCAAAAGGGGAAAATTATTGTTAGACTTCTCCAAGTAAAAGGAAAAAGGGAAATTTTTACTATTTTAAAGGGTGTTGAAGTTTGGAGGAAAAATTTATTGCAGATGGGGAAAAGGGGAATTTAGGGTTTAAACAGAAATTTAGCTTTAAAATATGTATATGATTATTGATATTTAGTCTTTGTATTTTGGGATAATTTTTAAATTGATTTGCTACTTTTTTTTAAATTTATTTTTTAAAACCTTGATCAGTCGGCATGGAAGTTGTTATCGCTAGTTAGTATTGTATTAAATTAATTGTTTTGTTGCGGGTTAATGGAAACAAAACATTGTAGTCAATGGTGAAATTGGGATAGCGGGAAAAAAACATATTATTTTTGTTTTTTCATTTTTAAAAATTAATGTTAAATATTTGACTTAAAAAAAAACTCAAAATCGAAATAGCCTGCCTTCTGGAAATTGGGAAAAAATGTTGACATAAAAACATTATTAATTCCTAGAAATTTTTTTTGTTGTTTAGATTGGGGCAGGATAAAAGGGAGGGTTGGAATAAATTCGGGAAATTTGTTTTCTTTCTTAAATGTTTTTGGGCCGGGATTAAAGAAATTTTGGTTCTTCTAAAAAAAGATAAAGTACTTTGTCTTTAAAATAATTATCGTTATAAGAAATTTTATCTATTGCTAAAAAAAAGTTTCCCGGAACATGCTTGCCAAATTTTGTTTTTTTTTTAAACTTCTCAAGCTTTTGACCTATTTTTATGATTGGATTTTAAAGTAAAATTTTAAGAGTGAAAAAAAAAAAGAGGAGAAGAACAGCAAGCAACCCTCTTATTATGTACCCAATCACACACTTCTCAATGTAAAACAGTAAATGTACCCAATCACATACTTCTCAATATAAAACTGTATTCAGGTGCATTGTAATTTGTTAATTTGTGTTCATTATCCCACCATTATAAATAATGTAATACCCCAACAGTAATTTCCTTTACCCCATTTTTCAATATAGAAAACCTGTAGTAACAGTGCTTTTTTTACCCCTTCCCAATAAACAATTTGTTTTCCCGTACAGTTTATGACGCGAACCTCTACACTACAATTTTTCCCCTTTTTTTAAATTTCCCAAAGCCTTTAAACCCTCGCTATTACGAATACATTAAAAATTCCCCCAAGAAATATTTTTAAATGTTCTTCAAATTTCCCGGGGGTTTTAAATTGTTATACAGTATAGCCCAAAGCACTTGATAACTCCAAAACTTTTCCCTTGGGGTATCCAGGCCTGGGGAAAAATGGGAATTGAGGTATTTTTGTTTTTTTTTTCCAAGTCTTCAATTTTTCCAAATTTTTGGATCATTTTTCCCCAAATATTTTAATTCCAATACCATCACTTTTGCTTCTTATCAATTTCCAAAACCCCAAAACATGAAAAAAACCCAGTAGGGAGGTCTGTCTGAAAAAACATAGTTAAATTTTTTTAGAATAGGTGTTTGTTTTAAGATTTTTCGAAAACTATAAAAGGTGCCAAAACTATGTTAAAATTTAAAAATTTGCAGTTCTTAAACTATAAGTATGTTAGAGAACAAAACTAGAACAAGGGTTTGTTCTTTTTAATTGAGTCTTTAAGATTCTTAAATATTGTTTTTAATTTTTAAAAATTAGTCAATATGCCCAAACTAAAAATTTTTGCTATCCCAAAACCCGGGAAAAAAATTTTTCTTTTAAAAAAACCCACTTCAGTATATTTTCTGAAAAAAACCCATAAAAATAAAACCCAAATTTAATAGGGGTTTTGGCGAATTTTAGAAATTTTTAGGATTAAAGTAAAATTTTTTTAGCCCATAATTTTCGGGTTCGATTTTTTTTTTCAAGTCGGTATTTAACAGTTAATTTTCAAAAATAAAAAAACACACGAAAAATATGTTTTTTTCAGCTACCCCAAATTTTCCCAACCTTTAAACTACAAGGTTTTGTTTCCTTTAAACCCGCAAAAAACAATTTTGTCAATCCCAATATAACTAGCGTTAAAAAAACTGCTGGGGTGGGAGGGGGATAAAGGGTTTAAAAACCTTTTTTTGGGTTTCATCTTTCTTTTTGTACTTCCATCGTTCCTTTGTCCCAAATGTTGGCCGTCGGGAGTTGGGTGTTATTTAAAAAATTTTTTTTATTATAAAAAAGGGGTTTTTTAACCCGCCCCCTGTTTTTAGATTTAACAGGTTACAAGTTTTTCCCATGTTTTTTTTTGGTAACTCCCAGTCATGATGCATGAAAAGGGGTTTTTAAAAACGGTTTTTTATATTACTGTAACGCATGGTGGTAATGGGGAGTAAATATGGGGCCCGTTTGAGAATTTAAGGGGAAATTTGGTAACTTAAAAACGAATAAAAAATTTTAAGACTCTTGCAGTTTAAAAGTTAAATTTTTCAATAACAGGAACTAACTTTGTGGGGAAAACTCTGTAAGGGAAAAAAGAAAAAGCCTCAATGATGTAACTCATTATTTAACGTAACTAAAGCAATTTAAGTTAAATTATTGTTTAGTAGAAAAAAATTTGACCCGGTAATTCTGTAATAGGCAAGAAAAAGCCGAAATTTTCTTTTTATCGCCCATGTAACGTTAAAAAAAGGGAAAAACCCTAAAACCACTACCAAACATAAAAAACCCTTATTGTTTTTGGCTTCAACTTCAAAAACCCTTTGGTAACTTTGGAACGTTATCTAGGAAGCCGAAAAACCAAGGCTTAAAGCCTTTAAGAAACATAGGCCAAAAACGGGAACCAGAAAAAACTGTCTTGGACGTAAAACGGGTCGGGGGGAAGTAACGGGTTTTACAAAAAAAACAAAAATTATTATAACACTTATCGAACAAAATTTAGAAATTTCGTAAAAGGTTATCGAAAAAAAGTAGCTTTTACATTTTATATTGGGACTGCCCGGAGGTCGGGCAAAGGGATTGGTAGTAGCAAAATTAATATTTTTATATTAGTCCCCCAAGTGCCGTAAACGAAAATTTTTCCCCGGGCATTTTCTAAAATTTAATTTTTGCTTTTCAATTTAAATTAGTTTTTTTTCTTGCGTAGTTTATTTTGGGCAGACTGAACACGTTTTAAATTTTAAATCTGTCCAATATTGTCCGTCTTAAAATAGTTTTATTTTTTTGAATTTTTAAAAATTTAGGGACCAAAAATTAAAGGGCAACTTTTAAATTTTAAAAAAATGTTTGGAAAAAGTAATTAGGTAACAAAGTTTTAAAAACGGTTCAGAAATTGATTATTTGAGAACGTTTTCTTGTTTTTGTATGAAAAAATTGTGTTTGGTTTATTTGGAACGCTGATTTGATTGTGTTTCTTTGTAAAAAAAGGGAAGAATATTTTTTGCCGTAATCGCCATTAAATTTCGATCGAGCTTGTAAGTGGGTTGAATCATGTTTAGAAAAAAAAGTGAGAAACATATAAGGTTATGAATACGATATTATGATCATATTTTAAATACTTTTTTCCCAGCATAAAATTTTTAAATCATTAAAATCTTTTTATAAAAAATTGGACTTTTGTCTTGATTATAGCTTTTTAAACGTCAAAGATTTTTTTGGCAAAAAAAAACTAAACTCAAATTTTTTCAATTTTTTGGAAAATTCTCGAGTTTTTTTTTTAAAAAACTTGAAAAAAAATTTGGGAAATTTTCCCTACTCCCCACCCCCCCTTTCCCAAAATTTCCGCGTTATAACTTTAATCATTTAAAAATTTCCCAAAAAAACCATTTTTTAAAAACAAGGAAAACCTTTTACAATTTGCCCCATAAATTAAATTTTTAAAAAATTTTGAGAATTTAATTGTGTTTGGGGGAAAATTTTTCTGTTTTCCCTTTGGAAGTATGTGATTGGGGTACTATACTGTTTTACTTTGAAAAGGGTTGTGATTGGGTACTATACTTTTTTTAAAATTGAGAAGTAGGGGGATTGGGGTACAAAAAATAAGAGGGTTTGCTTGCGGGTTTCTCCCCTCTCTTCTTTCATCTTTTTTGGGACTTAAACTCCAACCCTTAATATAGGGGCAACAGGTTTTTTGGGGGAAAGAGTTAGAACAAAAAAAATTTGGAAGCATTTTTGGTTTTAAATTTTTTTCGACCCTTAGATATAAATTTTAGAAACGTTTAATATTTTAAGACAGAATGTACTTCATCTTTTCTAGACAAATCACAGTTTCTCTAATCGGCAAATACTTTAAAAGAAAGAAAAGGGTTCGGGAATTTTAAACTCCTTTCCCATCCTTCACCTGCACAATCAAAACCCAAAAAAACTTTGCTAGTTTTTAAATTTTGGGTTTCTATGTAAACCCATTTTTTAATTCCAGAAGGCAGGCTATTCAGATTGGTCAGAAGTATTGTCATATATAGGCCTATCTGCCTTCTACCAGTTGTAGGAAAATTATATGAAAGCTTAATATTTGGAAGGCTGAATTATCAAGCATTTGATAGACCTTCAGTTTGAAGGTGGGGTAAAATTTTGATGATGTTGGGGCCCAGAAATTAGGGAAAAGTTTAGGAATATCCATATTGGTAAGTATTTTCTACAACCCTTTTTTAGATGATGGAAACCCATCTGATGATTTTTTAAAACCCTTTCCCACTTGCAATAAAAACGACCAGTAAGAGCTGTTCTCAAGACTCGGTATTGGGACACATCTTGTGTAATGCCACTTGGCAGCGATTGCAAACGATGCTGTTATTTTTTCCCAAAGGGTTTGACAGTAGAGCTTCATTGAAAATTTCCAGTTACCCCAAAATTAAACCAAGTTCAAAACAAGGTTTTTAAAATCTCAAAGCTGAGTTTCCCCTGTTTAAGTAAAATTTTAAAAGCGGGGATTCTTCCCTGCGTCAGTCATACTGCCAAATTAGGGTTGTCTTTTAAATTTTGGGGGCCCCTTTTTTTTAAAAAACTAGTTTCACAGAAAACATTATAAGTGACGACCCTCTGAGAGGGACCTCACTGTGATGGGATGTCACTGCAACAACAGTGATCTACATGTCACCAAACCAAAACATTGAAGACCAAATGGAGCCTAAAATTTGATAGAGGGAGCAATCAGATGGTCCTTTTAAAGAAAAATTTAAACTATCAGATAATAGGCAAAGCACCTTTAATGAAGAAGAGAACTCATGCAGTGTGAATTCATTTAATTGTGAATAAATTAAAAAGAACAGACACAGTTAACCTAACTAATGACATTTTTCAGTAAAACCTTTAGTTATGTGTTATTTTTTTACAAGTTTATTTGATTAGTTAGAGAGGACTGAAACTACTACTGATTTAAAAGGCAATACTTTTACATGGGACTACAATAGCATTTTTTAAATAAAATTTTTTAAAAAAACTGAAAATTTTAAAAACTTTAAAATCATTGTTTTTTTTTAAAATTAAATTTGTAAATTTTCAAACATTTATCCCGGGGGACATAAACGAAACCAGGGAAAACATTAATTTTAACTTTTGGGGGCCCAAAAATAATTCAACTTTCAATTGACTTTTTTTAACCTTTTTAAAAAATTTTCCCTTTAAAAATAAGGGTTACTCACAGAAATGTGCTCCAAAAACTTCAAATTCTGGTCAACTTTAAAAAAGTTGGGGAAAAGCCTTTAAAATTCTTTTCCGAATCGGGGCCCAAAATAAAAAATTTTACATCTATTTGGCTTGAATTAAAAATGGGGTAAAACAAAAAAAAATTTAAACGTTTTTAATTTTTTACCTTTTTTTTCCACAAAATTTCCCATAATTTTGTTTGAAAAACTAAACCCTAGAAATTTATTATTTATGTTGTCTTGCATTTTTTATATGGATATGATCCAGCAGTTTGAATCCAAAATGTAATGTCTATCACACATAAATTTTTGACAAAGTTTGAAAGTATTATACAAAAATTTGAATATTGAACTTTTTTAAAAGGGTTTTAAAAAATTTTTAATTTAAAGTTTTTTTTACTTTAAACATTTTACTACAAAAAATTATTTTAAAACCCAAAAATTTAAAAAAAAGGGCACCATTTTAAAAAATCTAAAAAAATGCCATGACAGGAAAAAAATGTTTAAAAAAAAAAAAATTTAAATTTGGGGAATTTTAAATTTACAAATATAAATATTCATAAACAACTTTTTAAAAAATTTACTTTTAAGAAAAGTCCCCAACTAACATTTAAACACAAAAAATTGCAAATCCTTACTTTTTTTTTAAATCTTTTAAGAAAAGCAATCACGAGATTTAAGCCTTTATTAAAAGTTTTTTTTGTAGGATGAAAATTTTTGGATGAAAGAAAAGGGAGTCAGAAAAAAAAATTAAATTTATTTTTTTAAAAAAATAATTCCCTTAGGTAATCAAAATTTTTTTTCCCGAAATCTTTTTGATATTTTGAAAAGGAAAGAAAGGGGAAATATGGAAAAAAAAAAACTAAAACTCTTTTTTAAATATCATTTGGACGAACAAAATGTCTTAAATATCCATATTTATCTTTTTTAACTAGAGTTTTTATTTATATTTTCTGATCAAACACTTATATAGACATGCTTGAAGATGCTTCTCACCCTCCAAGAAGATCTGCACTGTCACTCTGCTGGTTCATATTGATCACAACAAGTTTGTGCCTTGTATGTTGGGCTAACAACTGTAGACAGGATGTCTTCCCCGTACCAGTTTCTCCAACAAGCAAGATGGGCTCTTGTAAAGATACACTGCGGGCCCAACTCCCCTCCAGGAGGAACCCTGCTGGGCGTGTCTGGGCAAACCCTCCCCAAAAACCTTCGTTTAAATCAAACGCACTTTAAATTTTTAAAGTTATTTTAGCATTGCAACTAAATTTTTTTTTTTAAAATTTTGTTTTAAATAGTTTTCAAAAGGGTAGTTTAGTAAAATTGTTTTAAAAAATGAAAAATTTAAAAAATTAACTTTTAAAAATTCATTTTTTTAAACTGTTTTAAAATTTTAAAACTTTTTGTTGATTAAAAATCAAAGAAAACAATGAAAATAACTATTAGGAATTGTACATTTAATTTTTCCCTTTGCCCATTTTTTTTGTAGTTTTTTTATATTTAAAAAAATAAATATACAAATTGTTATGGCTTTTATTTATCCCTTTGCACTTTTTTCACTAATATAAATTGTTGCCTTTTCCCAAAATTAGCGGGAAAGCCTTTTGGGGGAAAGGTTTCCTGTCTCCCCTGCATGAGAAACTTTTAGAAAAATTAAAAATTTTTTTTGGGTTTAAAAGTGTTTTTTTTCCCCTTATATTTTCATGAAAATTTCCCACCTTTGAGGTTCATTTTACAACATCAGAGCCATATTATCATCATAATAATTTTTTAAAGTCGGGAAAGTTGTAAAGTTAACAAATTTTTTAAAAATTTAAAATTTCCAATTTAAAAAAAAACCTTTAAAAATTTGGGGAACCAAAATTTAAAAAATTTAAAAGTTATGGGGAAATTTAAAACAACCCTGAAAAAAAAAAAACCTTTGGAAACCCCAAAAGTTTTCCCACAGTCAAATCCCAAAGTTTAAACTTGAAATCTTTTTTTATAAAAACAGTATTTGTGAAAAATTTTAAAATCTTGTTGTTTGACTGATTGGGTTAAATTTTTTTAAAAAAAAAAGCCGGGGGCCAGCTTGTCCGACCTGCAAAGGGGGGGTTTTTGGACAGGATTTATTTTTTTTTTCTTTTTATTTACCCGGGTTTAATTTTTGAAAACCAAAAAAAATTCCTTGCTGATCATTTTTTGACAAATCAACCTTACTACAGGTTTATTAAATTAATAACAAACTCATAAATGCATGACTTCATTTTTATAAATGAATTTGGATAGGTTTTTCCCTGGGGGTTTTTCCCAATTTAAAAATTTGCATAAGGGTTTTTTTTTTTAACAAATTTCAGCACTTGAAAAAACATTTATTAAAAAAAGTAAAAAAGGGCGGGGTCCCTAATTGGGAATTTGCAGCACAAACCTTTGTAGGTATCAACTTTTTGACGGGAAAGACTCATTTCGCCCAAAAAAAATGTATTGTTGAGGACTCTGTTTTGGTTGGGGCTTTTTTAACGGGTTTCGGGGAAAAAACCCCGCCTTGGTGGGGATCAACCCCCAAGGTTGGAAAAAAACCCCCTTTCCCTGGTAGCTGAAATGGGATCTTGATAAAATTTTTTTTAATTGCAAAAAAATTAAAAAAAATTTGTTATTTTTATGAAAAAAATATATAGCTAAATTGAAGCCTTAGAAAGGGGTAAAATAAAAAAAAATATTTTTTAATAGAATATCTTTAAACATTTTTTTCAAATTTGTTTTTCGTTGTACATTTCCCAATTCTATGAAGTAATCTTCAGGCAATATGGGTTTTATAAAACAATTAAAAAAAAACCAATTATGATGTCAAAATTATTCGGGAAAAATTTGAAAATATATTTTTATATTTATATATTTTATATTTATATAAAAATATATTTATATTTATATTTTATATATTTGAAAAATTTAAATTTTTTAAATTTTTAAATTAATCTTTCAAAAAGAAAAAATTTTAAAAAAATTGTGTTTTTGTCTTTTAAATAGAAAATTTGGTTTTTTTTTTGCATTTTTTAAAAATTTTAGTGGTTGAAATTAAAATAATTTTTTAAAGTTTTAAAATTTTCCCAAGATTTTTTTTCTATTTTTTTTGCCCCAAAATTTAAATTTGGTTTTGACCTCAAAAAAAAAATTAAAGCATATTTTACTTTTTTACTTAAAAAAAAAACTAAAAAATTAAAAAACAAGCACAAAGAATCATTCAAGTTTATTTTTAGTTTTCTAATTGTATAGAGCTAAATTTATAGAATGATATTCACTTTGTTTCTTAGGTTTTGGTTTAAAATTTACATATTTTATATCAAAAAAGGGAAAAAAAGGGAAAATTTAAATTTTTTTCATTTCCCTAAAATTTAAAGACACCCGATTTAAATCATTTTTCTGGGGGAAAATCAACATTTAACTTTTAAAATTTTAAAACTAATGTACTGTTTCCAACAACAACCTGATTTGCTTGTTGGGATTGAATATTAATTTACAATTTGTATGTAAAATAAAAAATCACTCTTTTAAACCTTAAAAAATTTCAGAATTTTTTTAATTTCTTCCCAACATGGGAAGAATTTTTTTAGGGGTTTTTTTAACAATTATTTGGAGTTTCTAATTTGAGTCACCGTAACATGGGAAATGTTATAAAATTACATCCATTAATTAAATTTAAATATATATTAGAACCTTTTTTATTATCATAAACTTGTTAAATCTCGGGTGAAGAATCCCCAAAAAATTTTCTTTCCCTTTTTGTCACCAAAATAATTGTGACATGAAGTTTTCTTTCTTTTACAAAACTCTTATAACAATAGCTCGTTTAAAATATTTTACACTTTGAAATGTCGGTTTAATTCTTTTTTTGGAATTTTATTATATAAAAAAAATATTATTGATAATTAGTTTTCTGAAGAGTTGTAGTTTATTTCTAAATGCTACGTGGGTTTTTTTTTTTTTTAAATTTGAGGGAAAAAATTTAAAACCATTTGCTGCCCCCTTTAAATTTAGATGATTTTAGTAAAATTTTCGCCCAACATGTTTAAAAATTAGAGAATATTTCCGTCTTTACAAAAAAAATTAACTGCTTTCTTTGTGAAATTGGGGAAATTCAATAAGATTTTGGTTTGTGAAAAGGGTCTCAAAACAATTTTGTTTCCTTAACCCCTTTTAAAAGGGGGGGAGGGGAAGGAGAGGGGGAAGGGAGGGGGACTGGGGGGGGAAAGGGGCCATCATTGCTGGGAAAAATTAGAAATGCAAATTTTTTAGTAATCCATCACCCCAGTCATAAAAAGAAACCAAAAATGGGTTTCCTTTTCTGTCCCGGTACCTATTTTTCCAGTTTGTTTAAAGGGCCCAGATATTTGTAAAAGTTTGGGAATAACTTTTTTTAATTCTAGAATTTGCCTGAAGTTTAGGGTTTACCCTTAATTAAAAATTGTTGAATTTTTTCATTTTTTGCTTTTAAAGGTTTTACAAAAAAAAACTTTTTCATCAATTTCTTTTAAATGTGGTGGGGAAATTCTTTTTTATGGTTTTTAGCAACTTTAAAGTTGTGACAGGGGGAAACGGTATTTGTTTTAACAAATACTGTTTTTTTTTTGATTCGGGATTATTTTGCCCGGGCCCAAAATTATGGACCCAAAATATTGCAGTTCTCTAGGATACTATGCCACTTTTCAATGCAGTTTTTGGCATATTAATTTCATCTAAAGAATTTAAAAAAAAAAATTTTCTTATATTTTTTTGTTTTTTTCCTGCTTTACTCATGTTTACAGCAAAAAAATGTAAATTTGAATCTTGAAAAATTTTTGGGGGACGGTCGGGGAGATGCGCATAAAACCCGATGACCCCCCTTGAGCACCTTTTGGGAATTAAATCTCTAAAAAATAAAATAAAAATAACAAAAAATTTCAAAATGTTTTTTTAAACCATAGTGAAAAAATCAAAAGTCAATTTTAAACTAATAAAAATCAACAACAGAAAATGCAATAGCATTTGTTCGGGTTTGTTGCATACTCCAAAATTGAGTAAAAAGTTCTTTTTAAATTTTCCTTGGGTATTTTCCCCCAGTTTTTACTTTTAAACTCTTATATGATAAATTTTTTAATTTGGGAGGGGGAAAAATTTTTAAACCTTTTTTAAAAAAAAATACGGCTTGATTTTTAAAGGGTTTAGTTTTTAATTTTTCGTTTATAAAAAGACTCAAACTCCAGTAAATTGAAATTTTTTTTTTTCTTTAATTTTAAAAATTTTATTTTACTGTAGTGTTTGAGTCCTTTCTAGTTGTTTTAGATTTAACAGTCCTGTTAGATTTTTCATTGTAGTCTGTTAATTTTTTGCGCACATAGACTTATTTTTAAAAATTCATAAAAAATAGTAAAATTATGTAACCCTTCTCATATTTGATATTATTTTACTCACAATAAACCAGGGTATCTTGTAAGTATAAAATATGAAATATTGGTAAAAAAACGTGTTTTATAGAACATTGTACTTTGAAAAAAATGTACAAAGGAAAATGGATGGGAGAATTTCTAGAAATATTATTTTACTAAATTTAATACAGCCAAAATATTCTAAGTAATATCAAGTTTTAGAAAACTTAAGGGTAAATTTTTTTTTATTTGGTAAAAAATTAAACCCCTACTTAAAAAAACCCCCTGTACCGTTTCAAACAAAAGTTTAAAAAAGTGGTTACTATGGAAACCATTTCCCCCAAAAATATTTTCTAGAGATTTTTTTTTAAACACCCCGGGCCCCTAATTTTGTACTTAAAAATTTACTTTAAAAAAAAACCCTCTATAAAACAATTATATTTTTGAAATGATTATTTCTGCTCTCAAAATTTTGCAAGATGCAATTGACATTTTCTCCTGTTACATAATCAAATTAAAAGTCACAAACTGTAGAACAATCATATTAAAAAATAAAACAGAATATCATTGCTAGTTTTCTTTGCAACTACCAAACAGAATCAATACTATCTATACTGGCCCAATATCCTGATACTAATATTTTAAGCATATTAAGAGAAACTGACTAAACATACAGAATTGTGTATGTAGGAGAGCAGGGTTGGTGAGTGAGAAAATTCCTTTTTCTTTTTCTTTTTTTTTTTTTTTTAAACTTCCCTCGCCAGTTTACATGGGCTTCCAAGCATGTGCGTGAACTTTATTCAATGAGTGAAGTACTGACTGTTGGCTTCTTTTTTTAAAGCTCTGATGAAGGGAAAATTTTTCAGGGATTACTTTACTAAAAAATTTGGTTTTCTGAAATGTTTTATTGTTTTTCTGGTTTTTATTTTTTTTTGGAACCCTTTTTTATTAAAATATTTTGTTTTGTTTTTAAATCGAAGATAACCAAAAAAAGGTTATCACCTGGATTTTTTATTTTTATTTAAATACCTTGTGGAGGTTTAGTTGGGGGGCCCGAGTTGGGCTTTAAATTTTTGATCCCCTTTATGTTCCCTGCAAGGGAAAAACCCCAAATACAGTGGAACCATTTGGACGCTACCGTATTTGAACAGGAAATTTTAAAAAAAAAAACAAAACTGGATAGTAAAAGCAGTGGGCGGCCCGATTATTGTGAAAATTTATTTCAGAAAATTAAACTGAGTTGTTTGGGCAACCCGCGGTATAAAAGAATGCCGCACCCCCAAACAAAAGGGAAAAAAGAAGAATGCGTGCACTGCCTCCCGGAAGGGAATTTTGCCTTTTTTATGTACTACACAAAACTATTGAAAGGGAAAATTTTTTAAAAAGGGCAAAAAATTTTAAAAAAAAACCCAAAATTATGTACCCAAAGATTTTATTTTACATTAAATTTTTCAAAAAACATAATAATGTACATACATTATTTAAACAGTAGTTTAACCTGATCAGTATTTGAATTAAATGCGTTTTTTAAAAAAATTTTAAGAGGGTATAAATTTTAAAGTTAATTTTTTGCGCTTCAGAAAACACAACTTGTTAAAAATTTTAAAAAAAAAAAATTTTTTTTTTTGAATTAAAAAATAAATTTAAATTTTTTTCTTTTAAAAAAAATTTTGGGTTTTTTTTTGTTTTTGATTAACAAAATTTTGTTGGACTTTAAATTATTTTTCCCCTCCCACCCAAATCATTTTTAGTTCTTTTTTTCCCTTTAAGTGCTTCCTCAGCTTTTTGGGGGCTTTTTTCATGGTTGAAGGGCACAAGAAAACCCCTGTTTTCATCTGATACTGCAGTACTTCTGAGTGCGGTATAACCAGCACCCAATGTAATAGTTCAATGACAAGTCTCAAAAACGAATGCTCAAATAAGGTAGATGTAACCAATAAATAATAATAGAGGATATAAGCCCTTTTTTAACAATTAAATTATTTTTTTTATTCTGTAAGATAGAACTAATGTTAAAAAAAAAATTGATTTTTAAAAAATTTTTCCCGTTTGTGAAAACGTTTTTACTGTTTGAAAGTTTTAACTGGCTCTTACCTTAAAATACAAGGTAATTTTAAATTTAAAAAAATAAATGATCTTAAAATATTAACGGACATGTCAAAATTTTTTAGTGTTCTGTGTTTAAATGAGCATTGGGGTTAAAGGGAAAAACAAGTTTTTATTTTGTCATCAATTGCAAATTATAAAAATAGTGCCTTTTTCTGCAGAAAAAAGGGGGGAAGGCGGAGGGGTTTGTATATTTATTTAAAGGGAAAATTAAAACCCGTTTTGAAAGGGAAAAGATTTAATTAAAAATTTTAAAGAAGAAAAATTTTTTTTGGGAAAGTTGTTGCATTGAAAATATCTACGCTTAAAAAAAATAATTGTTTTTATTGTACAGAATTCCATCAGAAAAATAAACTTTAAAGTATTCTTGGCAAAAATTTGAAAATCTTTTCACCCTGTAAAAAAAAGGGGGGAAACAAAAACAAAAAAGAAATTTTTTTAGCGCTGATTTTCAATATTTAAGTTATGGATAGGGTTTTAAATTTTCCCAAAACAAAGGGGCTTATTTTTTTAAAATTTGATTAGAATGTCCCGGAAAATTTTTTGCAAATTTTTTAAAAAAAACCCAAAAAAGAATTTCTGTAAGAAAATAAAAAATGATTGGGCAATATTGTTACTAACAGACTTGCCCAAAAAGGGGATGTTTTAAATGAATTTTGAATTAGGTCTTTCAGTACAGGGCTCTTTTTATAAAGTAAGTGCAGCTGTGTAAAAAGATGTAAAATGTAGGCCTATTAAAAAACCCCGTTTTTAAGGGAAAAAAAAAATTTTTTCAGTTAAAAATAGAGGATTTTTCAAATTTACTATATCTCAAAGGTTGCCCTGGATTGGGTTTTTTTGCCCTGAAAACAATGAATGTGGCCCTTTGTTATTGGGTATAGTTTATTTTTTTAAAATAGTTTTAAAATTTTACTTTTGAAATGTAGTTCCCATCAAAGTTTTTTTACAAAAAACAGGGAAAAAAAAGATTAAAAAGTTGGGTTACTTTAAGGGGATTAAAATTTTTTTGCTTAAAAAAAAAGGGGAATTTAAATAGGATTGCCAAAAAAAACAAAGGGGTGTTAATTTTATTAATTTTTTATTTAAAAAAATTAGGAAAATCTTTAAAAAAGTTTGTAATTTAAAGGGCCCACGATATTTCAATAAAAAGTTTATAAAGTAGAGCAGTTGAAAATAGATGTAGGGGGGGAGTTTGGGTTTTTTTTGAAGTCAGAGCTTGGTGTGAAAAAAAAATAGGGGAAAAAATTTTTTCCCCCAAAATGCAAAATTTGAAAAAAAATAAGTTTTCCCCTGGTCCCCGGAAATAGCTAATTTTTTTTTTTGAAGTACTTAAAAAATTTTTTTTAGATGAAGTTGGGGGAAACCTTTTGTGGGTAAATTTAGAGCAATGAAACTCAAAAAAAAAAAAAAACCAAAAAGTAAACTTTAAACCCCCAAATTTTTAGTTTTTTTAAAAAATTTTTTCAAAACCTTTAAAATAGAGAAAGTAATTAAATCATTGAAAAAAAAAAACTCTTTTAAGGGGGGGGTTTAGATCCCAATCATGGTGATAAAGGGGCACTAAAAGTTTTATCTCCCAACCCCTTTCTTTTAAATTTTTTGTAATGGGCTGTTTTGATTTTGAAGAGTTTTTTCCCGATGAACTCCCAAAATTTTTTGAAAATGAAAACCTTTTTTTTAAGAAAAGGGGAAAAAAGAGTTTTCCCCAAAATTATGGGCCCCCTATCAGTGTTACCTTTTTCTCAAAGATATTTGAAAAAAAATTTCTTTTAATTAGATATTAAATTTTTTTTAGAAAAATAATTTACTTTTAAATGA
Source organism: Stictocephala bisonia (assembly GCA_035578905.1). Taxonomy (NCBI): domain Eukaryota; kingdom Metazoa; phylum Arthropoda; class Insecta; order Hemiptera; family Membracidae; genus Stictocephala; species Stictocephala bisonia. The sequence continues at coordinate 27,937 of JAQJVL010003788.1, read as the reverse complement.
GCAATTTGGTTTTTAGAACCCGGCAAAAGTACAGTTTTGCCATGTAAAAGCTTTTTTCATCAGGTTTCGACTGCCTTGGATGGGAAACGCAGGCAAGCTGCCCGTTTTTTCTGTGATTTATCCAAGGCTTTTGGCTGTCGTAATGAAATTCTTTTAGAAAAACTTTAAATTTTTTTAATTTTTCTTGGTTGCCAAATGTTTTGGTTTTAAATCCTAAAATATCAAAAAATATTTAGAGAACTATTTAAACAAAAAATAATCAAAACAGTTCACCGAAAAAGGGGAAAGGGTTTTTAAAAGTGGGGTTCCCCAAAGGGGTCTATTTTTTTTGGGGGCTGTTTTTTCTTAATTTTATGTAAACGTTTTTCCGTTTTTTTGTTTCAAATAATTTTAGTTTTGGGATGCTGATGACACCAATTTCAATTTTCAAAACTAAGCATAGTGAGGAAATAATCCTCTTTTTTTAATTTTATCTCTCTCTCTAGCTTTCTAATGGTTTCAAGGGAAAATTTGGGGGGCCCGGATTTAAAATTTCAAAACCAATTTTAAAATTTAAATTTTAAACCCCTTTAAAATTTTAAAAAGGTTTTTTTTCCCCGAGATTTCATAGACGGGGAACAAATTTTTTTTTTTGAAAGTTTTAAAATTTTTTTGGAATTTTAAAAAAGATCAAAATTTAACATTTGGGATTTAAAATTAACAACAGGGTTGGGAAAAGCTTTTTCTTCAGGGTTTCAAATGCTTTTCTTCGGAAGTAGTTGATTTCCTTTTAAAATTTATGGTTTTTTAAGAAATTTTTCTTAAATTATTCAGGTATTTGGTTTTTTTTTGGGGGTGGGTTTGAAGCCCCCGGGAAATTTTTAAAATTAAAAGTTTTTGAATAATGACTTCACCTCCCCGAAATTCTGGGGGCCCTTTTTTGGGTTTGGTAAAACCCCAAAGGGGGGTTTTTTTAACAGGGGTTTTTTGGGGTATGTGAAGACTAACTTTAAAAAGTTTAACTAAGAATCAAAATAACCAAAATTACCTTTCCAGATTTAAGAGTACTTCCCAAAATCCCCCAAAATCGGCTTTTGTCTTTTTGAGAAAACAAACCCCCCTTATAGGGGGTTTAAATTGGGCAATTTAAAATTTCCAAATATTTTCAAGAAACAATGATGAAATTTTTAAGTTTTAAAAAAAAAAAAATAAAATCATTTTTTACTTTCAAAGCATATTTTTCTGTTGATGAAATACTTAAATTTCAAATTTATTTTTTAAAACTGCATTTTGGTTTGACTAAGGTAATTTCTAAAAAAATTACTTTGTTTAATTTTTGAGTAGGCCAAATTTCTTTGTCTGACAATTTTCACCCGTTTTTTAGCTGTGCTAGACTTGGAAAATGTATTTGTGACAATTTAAAGGGGAAAATTTATTTGATTTGAGGGGCTGTCATTATTATTGGATGGGTTTTAAAAAAACCCAAACCGTAGGGCTTTTTGGCAGTAGGGTCAAACAGTTTTGCCAATTAATGACCTAAACCCCATGAAAAAAAAAATCAACAAAGAAAGACAATTGAAAAGGGCCTCTGGAAATTGAAAAAAAAAAAAAACTAAATTTAAATTTCCTGGGCGTTAAATGTGGATAAAAGCTCTCTTTTTGGGAATTTTCAGTCGGACTTTGTTATGCTCAAAAAATTAGTTCCCGTGTTTTATGCATTAGACGAAAGAAGCAAATTTAGCACTAAAAAAAACGGGGAAAAGGTCGAATAACATTTCCTTATTTCGAAACAAACCTCCCGATAGGTTTTATAGTTTTTGGGGGGGAACAGGAAATTATGAACATTTCAGGGGGTTTTGGTGATACAAAAAGGGGCGAAACAGAGCTTTGACAGGGGGAATCACAAATGGACAGGCTGCTTGAGGCCCTTTTTTAAAAACTAAAAATATTACAGTAGTGTCCTTTATAAATTTCTCCAATTTTACATTGCACAAAAAGTAAAACATGATTTAATCTAAATTTTTGACAAAAATCAAACAAAAACAAGAAACAAGAAAAATTTGTCTCCCCGCACATCCCTCAGCCTGTTCGAGAAGAAGCCAAACCAAACCTTTAAAAGGGGGGGCAAAATTTTTTAATTTGTGGGCCAAAAAAACATTGAGGGGAGGGGTTTTGCCCCCCCTTTTTTTACTTTTTCCCTGGGGGAAATCCCGAAAAATTGAAGACCTTTTTGGGTTTTTTAAATTTAACCTTTTTTCTACAACTTTGGGGTGGGGGGGGTTTTTTCTTATGAATTTGGGGGAATTTTTGAGGGGCAACCCAACCCAACTTTACTCCCCCCCTTAATCAAAGTTGACAAGTTGGGGAATTTTTATAAAACCCCATTTTTCTTTTGTATAATTTTTTTACCTAGTATTTAGTTTGCACTATTTGGGTGTAAAAATGTTATTTTTAATATTGTTTATTCTTAATTTTTGTAAAAACCCTTTTTCTCATTCTGACTGATTTTGATGAAAATAATTTGTATGTAAACCCTTTTTAAAGTAATATGACTCAATATAAGCAAATAATTTAAAACTCTTAAAATTGCCCCCAAATTTTTAAAAGGGAAAAAAAAACCAAAAAAAAAAACAATTTTTATTTTTCCCCCCCGAAATTTACAATAAAGACGATTGTTTTATTGATTGAACCCAAAAATTTCCCTTTTCCCTTTTCTTTTTTTTCCAAAAAGGGGAAAAACCCTTTTATTTTTAAAGCTTCCCCTTTTTTTTTTTTTTTTTTTTTTTTTTTTTTAATTTGAAAATTTTATACAGGAAAAATTTTGCATAGTTTCCAAAATACAAACTTTGGGAAAAAAATTTTTAAAATGCATTTCATTAAAAAGCTTAAAAAATTTTTAAAATTTTACTAACACAAAATTTGTTTTTATTCACAATTTTTAAAATTTCTTTACAAAATTTTTAAAACAATTTTTTGTTTTAAAATTTACATTACAGAGTCTTTTACAGAAAAAAACATACTGAGGCCTTGAGGAAACCCTTCCCCCCCACCCAAAACGGGGAAAAAGGGGGCCAAAATGGGGGGGTGGGTCAAAAAATGAGCGATGAGATCCCCGGGTTGGGGCAGTTGGGGGTCAAAAAAAACACTCGGCCCGTGAGGGAAAAAATACTTTTATTTGCCAAAATAAAAAAATTTAAATGGCTGGCATAGGGCCCCAATAGAAACAGGGGAAGGCCACCCAAAATAAAATTTTTGCAATTAAATAAAAAAACAAAACACACAAAATTTTTCAAAATAACGAAAAAGCTACCAAAAAAAAATTAACGCTACAAAAACAACAAAAAATCTACGGAAAAACCAAAGTTAACAAATTTTTCATGGCCTATGGGGCCCATCTGCGGTTTTGGGCCTTTTAGGGCACCCAAAACGTTTTAAAACAAAATTTTTTAAAAAATTTAAAAATGACCCTTAAGAAACAAATTTAGATAACCCAAAAAGCCGGCAATTTTGGCCCCCATCCCTTTGATTCCCCCCGGGCCCGGGAGTAAGCCGTATTTCCCCGGGCGCTCCGAAAAATTTAAAATTTTAAATTAAAAACAAATTTTTCCCCTTTTTTGGGGAGTTTTAAAAAATTTAAAAATTTAAAAAAAATAAAACCCGGGTACCCTTCTATTTTTCCCCGGCATCAATAATACCCAAAAAAACTGAAAAAATAAATAAAAGATCACCCAGGCCTAAAATAACAATACAAAAAAACAAAACCCTTTAACCCTAGGGACCTAACAAAATATTAAAAACCAAAAAATATAACAATAAATAAAAATAATTTAAAAAAATCCCAAAAAATATCCGGGTTTTCTTCCTTTCCCCTTTTCTTTTTTTGAAAAGGGTTTTAAATGTCCCCTGGCTGTTTCTTACATTTGTCCCAAAACAGGGTTTTTAGGCAAAAGGACAAATTTTTCAAAAATTTTTTTCCTTTCTTTTGGTTTTTTCAAATTTTTTTTTTGGGGTTTTTTTTTAATAAATCCAAAACCCCAAGGCCTCCAAAAGGGGGGGAAAAGATGGAAAAAACTGGGCACGAGGAATTGAAAAACTTCCCCCAACCCCCCAAAGATGTTTGGGCCCGGGGGTTTTGAGGGCAACTCCAGGCCCCCCAAAATGGTTCAGGCCCGGCTAGCCCGTTGGAGAATTATCGAGGGTTCCCCCCGGACGGCCCCGGCTGAGGGTGGAAAAAGTCCCCCTCCCAAAGGGCCCTGGGGGGTTTTGGGAACCCTTTTAGGGGCAACCAAGACCCTTGGGCGAAAAGCTTTTCAAAGAACAAAGTGAACAGGGCAGGCAACTTGACCCCCAAGCTGTGGAAAAACGGAAAAGAAACGGAAATGGGCCAAAGGCTACCCAAACCCCGGAAAAGCAAGGCAAAAAACGAATTTTCAGGGGCGCCTGGCAGACAACGGGCCGAAAAAACGAAAAATGTACCCGGGCCAAGACCCGGTACAACCCCCCTCTGCAAACCCTAACAACCCTTTGGGGACCCCAGGGGGAAACCCCCCAGAAAAACGAAGAAGACCCCCGAAGAATTTGGGGCTCCTGGAGTCCAAGAGAAAAATAAGAGGGGGAAAACCCCCCGAACAGGGAGCAAAATACCCCGGGCTGTCGGGGCCCCGGGGCAAGGGAAAAAAGAGAGAAAGGAAAAACTCTCTCGAACAAACCACCTAGGGCGCAGAGGTGATTCAATCTCCCTTTTCCCCAAAAAACCCCCAGGAACACCAAAAATCCGGGGCCAAAACCCTTCCCCGGAAAAGCCTTAAGTGGGCACCATGGGTTTCCTAAAACACCCTGCCTGACTGGGGAAACAACCAGCAGAAACGTCACCCGGGGACAAAAAAAATGTCGATGCCGGGGGGGGGACCAAAACCAAAAGATAAACAAAAAATTTGCGCTCTTCGTTCCCCGGGCCGAACTGACCCGGGGGAGCCTGACAAAGAAAATAGATCTCCAACCTGAAAAGGGTTTGGGTACGACCCCTTTTAAAACCTCCCCTTTCTCTCTCTCTGCACGGGGAAAGGGTTTTCCCGGGGAGAGCCCGCCACCCTGGACAATACGTCCGTGGCAAACCCGGGTAGGTAGAAGGGGTTTCCCCTTAAACCCCCAAAGTTGGACAAAGGGTTTTTTAGGAGGGTAGCCATGTTGAACTCGAAGGGAGTGGCATTGTTTACTTCATGCTTGGGAAGAATTAAAAGGGAAGCTTGGGGCCAAGGAGACTCTTATCCCAGGTGTTCGCTTTCAGCATGGAAAATAATAAGGGAGAACCCAAGATTGCGGTTTTAAAGCTCTGCATGAGAAAAGGGTCGTGGGGTAATAAGGGGAGGTTTGTCACATGATTTATACCATTTGCCAAAAAAAGAACCTACCCAAATCATGGGAGGGTAAAACTGGTACCCTTGTTTGGGGGCACAAGAGTGGAAAGGGCCAAACCAAAGTGCAGGAAAAAGGTTGGGGTTTGGGAGCGGATGGGTGAGCTTTTGCCGTGGGACTTTTCCCAAGTGGGGGAAAAACCAAAGAAAAATTCGAAGAAAAATCCACACAAAAAAGTAGGTAGGGCCACCTGACTTGCTAGGGGGGAAAAGGGGGCCCAAAGGTAGTCGATTTTTAACACCTTCTCAAAAGGACGGGTCGGCCCCCCTCGAAGATAACAACCCCAACCTTGCAAAATTTTGACTGGTTTGGTTTAGAGGCCCCCAGGTGACAAGCCCCCCCCTCTGCCAGGGAAAAATCCCGGTCCATGCCCTTTTCCCGATGAGGTACCTTCGAATCTTAGCGTTTGGGCTTATGAAAGCCAAGATGACCGCCCCCAAGGGAAGAGTGGGTTTAAAATGAAAGGGGCCATCGGTACTAGGATGACTAGGCAGATACACGGGGGTTTTAACCCCCCTGTCGGGAGGCAAAAAAAGAGTTTCCCTTTTGGACAGAAAATAGGGGGGTGGGGGACCTCCCTTTGAAAACTTTACCCAAGATGGGCTGGGCAGCTCAGGATCTTTCTTTCTGTTTGGGGCCCGTAGGTCGTCAAAAGCCAGAGGGGAAAACCAGAAGAACAGCACCACCCTGAGCCAGCCTCCCGCCCGGGGGTTTACTGGGTTTTGTGGTAATGCGGGGGGAAAAAGGAAACCGCGGGTGACCCTTTGGGTACCCCAGTTTTTGAAATCGGGAAAATTTTAAAAACAGAAAATTTTGAATCCACCAGCGACCAAATTTTCCCCGGGGCTGGCGGGGGAAAGGGCAAGAAGCCAAGACAGTGCCTGATTTTTCCCTCTCCAGCAAGGAAAATCCGCGTGTTCCAAGAAACGCCGAAAATTGTCCCTTTCCAAAGGGCAACAGCGACACTCTAACTCTTAGATGGGGAAAAAGCTTTCCCTTTTTGGTGGACAAAGTCCTCGAAGCAAAAAACGATGGGTTTCCTGACCCCAAACAAATCCTGAGAAAAAACAGCAGGGAATTGGCGGAGGAAGGGGGCTTTAGTCTGAAGAAACAAATTCTTGCTGAAAAACAAAGGGATTCCCCAGGGGGAAAAGGGGGTTGCAAGATAGCCCCCTTGAGAGCATCAAAGGCCCGTAATGCTGGTTGGGCCCACACAAAAGGGACACCTTTCTTTCGGGGCTCGTTTAACGGGGGGGCAGCAAGGCCCCGGCCCCGGGTTTTTGGGTGAAGGCGGTTTTAAAAAATTTACCATCCCCCAAAAAGGGCAAACCCCTTTGGGGAAAAATCTGGGGGGGGAGGAAAATCCCGAATGCCCGGGTTGCTCGGCCAGGATTTTATGCCCGACGCCTCGAGAAGAGATAAAAATGACACAGAAAAGAAATTAAGGACGAGCAAAAAAATGACTTTCTTTTGGATTGACGGTTTTAAAGGCCCCGGGTGATTTGAGGCGACTAAGAAAATTCCTCCCAATTTTTGCAGGGGGTTCCCCGAAAGTTCACTGTATACAAGAAGAAACGTCCCGGTAATTTAAAAAAAAACTTGAAAATTAAAATCATGGAAGATGGGAATTAAACAGGGCGAGTTTGAGTTGGGCACCCCACAGCAAGGGGCCCCTAGGACCCTGTGAAAATGGTTTAAAATTCCAGGGGGGAAAACAGGAAAACTAGGGCATGGGCCTTTTTTCCTTCTTCAATGGAAATCTGAAAGGTAGGCCTTTGGGTTTAAATCGGAAAAAACTGAAAAAATTGCCTTACCGAACCAAACAAAAGCAGGAAAGCAAATCAGGCAGGGGGTACCGAGTCAAAAGCCCACCTTGCGTTGGGGCCTTCCAATAATTTAAACACCCAAAAATTTGATTTCCAAAAGGTTGGGCACAAGAAAAAATTGGACTGGCAATTTGCAGAAAGAGACGGTTTTTAATCACACCCCTTTTTCTCAGAAAAATCCTCCCCAAAAAAAATTGCCCCCCAAACCTCCATCTTTGGGGGAGCCAAAATTTGTACGGTGACTTCAATGGCTGAGGGAAACGGTTTAGGTGGATCTTTATTTCTCCAGGGGGGGGAAGAGAAAAGGGGCCCCAAGCTCAGCCCCTAAGCACATCAGGAAAAAAGCAAAACACCCGCCTTTCCCAATGGCCCCCGCCTGCTCAGGGGGGAATGACCAAAATGGATCCAAAACCCTTTGGGGTTTTTCGGGTCACAACCCACCTCTCTGACTGCAAAGGGGGGCAAATCAGAATCACCTAAATAGAGGCACCAAAACCGCCGTTTTAACTTGAAAAACATCTGGCGCCCTTTGGAGGTCAAGACCATTTCCACTTTTAGGGAAAAAAAGTCTGGCCCCCCAGGATTTCAGGAAAACCGGGCCGGTCCTTTTGGGAACAAGAAAAAACCCCACCTCCAGGAAAAAACCTTCAATTTTAAAAATGTAATGAGCCTTTTGAAGTATGGGTAGAGGGAGTTTGGGGTTGCGTTTAGCAGTAATAGAAAAAGGTCGGTGTTTCCTGACAAGTCCAGGGCGTCAAGGGGGTCAAAAAGAAAAAAGGGTGATGATAATGCATGACGAACCAGAATTTAAGAAAGGGGTGACACACCGTACCACCAAAAGATACAAAAACGCCCGGACACACCGAGGTGAAAGCCTAAGTCCCGGGAAGCCATGCCCCGCAAGGCCCGAAAAATCCCCCCCAATCCCGCTTTTTGGGCACGTGTCAAAGGCCCAAAAGGCCCCGGTCACTCGCCAAAAAAACGCGGGGAGGTACTGTGGAGGCAACCCCCGCGCTGGCGTTTTTCCCCCCACGAAACCTTTGAGGGATGTGGACGTCACGTCGAATGTGCCGGGGTTTGGGCCCCAAGCAAAACACACAACAGGAGGCCCGGGGGAAACCCCGACCCTCCCAAAGGCTGACTCACACCTTTCGGAAAATTTTTCTGGTCGCCCGGGGGGGGGAGAGCACGATGACTCTCAGAAAACCCTCCCCTTTCTGGTCTGAGAAAAAAGACGCTGCGCGAAACAATTTACACGTGATGCAGCTCCCGGAAAAAATCGAAGGGGAAAAAAAAAGCAAAAACCAATTTTGCACCGTTTTTTCGGGGGAAATGCCATCCAGGGGGGTGACACGAACGGTTTTCAGCTTTAGAAAGGGTGAGGCGCAACGCTTGACGAGCTTCCTTGACTGAAAAGGGAAAAGGCGGCCCAAGAGACTCGCCCCCCACCCCGCCCACCCGATTAAAAAAACTGTCCATGCCCCTCCCCCTCCTGAGTCGAAAGGGGGAAAAAACGAAAGAAAGTAAATTCGAAAGGAACGAGTCCACCCAGGGGATTCACTGGCCAAGAACGAAACCCCGCAAAATCCCCAACGGGCCTCCCGCAATACGGGGGGGGAAACCCGCGAAGCAATTTTCCCCCGCCTGCATTTAGGGGGACCCCCCAATAAGGGTTTAGAAAGGCCAAACCCGAAACTTTTAAAAAGCTTTCCCCAGGGGTCCATCCCCTTTGAACACAGGGGGATTCTGGATCAAAAGGGCGTGAGGGGTTAGGTAGCTTGTGGTTGCTCAGCTGAGAAGAAACGGGTGAAAACCCCAAAAAAGCAATTTGGGAAAGGCAGCTGGGGCCCAACCAAAAAGCCCAACCCCCAAAAAGGGAAAAATCCCGCAGGCCCCAGAAGGAAAATTTAGGCACAGTGGGGGAACGTTTTTCAGTGGGGCCTCGACACTTTAGGCAGGGAAAACGCGAAAGTAGGCCGTTTACCCGGACCCGTAGGAGTGTTTAAAAACCGGGAAAAGTGCCTGGGAAAAAACTAAACCCGCCCCAGACCCCAAAATCTCCAAAATCCACCCCCCTTTTCGATTTGGGTTTCCAACCCCGGTGCCCGGTTTACCAAACCTTAAAGGGGCAACAGTGCCCCAAACCCTTTCAAGGCGGGGGGGGCCCGGGGCCCCCGACCTACGGAGGTTTTAAACTGGGAAATCCTCTAACACCCCCCCTTCCCCAATCTTCCAACCCTTCCCCTTTTTAAAAAACCCCCAAAAAAATCACCAAACCCCCAGCGGGGCAGACCAATCCCCGCCGTACCCCCGGACAACTGCTCCCCCAGCAAACCCCGGAGATTTTAGAACATCACCCTCCGGAAAATCCCACCACGCGACCTCAACTCAAAAATTTTTAAATTTCCCCCTTACTTGGAGCGCAACATTCTGCAGATAGGCCATCTCGCAAAAAAAAAATTCTCAACGTACACAAAAAAACGACAACTCCAGGGTTTCCCAAAACGAACTAAACCCCCCCGCCTACCGAGCCCTGCCGACCAAATCCAAAACCCCCATGAAACCCATTCAACAAAGTAAAACCAAGCGGTTTTCCTAGTTTTTTTTTTTTTTTTTTTTTTTTTTTTTACAAAGGGTTTAATTTTTTTATTTGGTTTTAATTTTTTTTTCTTTTTAAAAAAATTATTTATTTGTTTCTTTTTTTTTTTTCTACGTATTTCCCAAAACACCTTGGGCGTTTTTTCGGCCCAAACCCTGACCCACTAACTGGGGAAAAACCCACCGTCAAAAAACCAAAAAGGAAAATTTAAATTTTTTTTTTTTTTTTTTTTTTTTTTTTTTTTTTTTTTTTTTTTTTTTTTTTTTTAGGCAACCCCCGCTCTGCTACCAATTGAGACCCATTCCCCCCAACCCAAAATGGGAAAAGGGGGCCAAACTGGGGGGGGGCTCAAAAAAAATCGAGCGATTTAGATCACGGGGGGGCGTTTTGGGGGGTCCAAAAAAAACAATCGGCAGGGTGAGGGAAAAAAATACCTTTTATTTTCCCCAAAAAAAATTATCTGGCTGGGATAGGGGGCCCTAATGAAACAGGCGAAGGGGCCCCAAAATAAAAACTGCAATTAAAAAAATAACCCAAAAAACACAAAAATTTTAAAATTTTAAAGGGCCAAAAACTACCCCAAAACACTTAAAAAGCTTCAAAAAACAACAAACTCCCAAAGAATACCAAAGTTAACAAAATTTCAGGCCTATGGCCTATCTGCGGTTGGGCCTGAGACACCCAAAACGAGAAGACAAATTATTAACAATTTAAAAATTGACCATTAAGAAACAATTTAGATAACCCCCAAAAAGCCGGCAATTTGGCCCACATCCCTTGATATCCACCCGAGGCCAGGGAGTAAGCCGTATTCCCTGGGCAGCCTCCGAATTAAAAGTTAACTAAAAGCACAATAATCCCCTTTTGGTGAGTTTAAAAAATTAACCTAATTTAAAAAAAAATATAACCACGGTACCGTTCTATTATCCCCGGACAATCAATAATACAATTAACAACGAAAAAATAAATAACGATCACTAGGCCTAAACATAACAATAAATAACAACAAAAACTTAACCATAGGGACCTAACAAAATATAAAATCCCAAAAAATATAACATTAAACTAAACTAATTAAATAAATAACAATAAATATCAACGTTTTCTTCTTTTCTTTTTTTAAATTTTAATGTTTGGAAAAATTCCCCATGGCTGTTTCTTTTACTTTGTCCAAAAGGGGTTTTTGGCCTAGGGGACAAATATTTCCCCAAAATTTTTTTTTTCTTTTGTTTTTATTATTTTTTTTTTTTTTTTTTTATAAATCACCCCCCGCTCAGCCGGGCCGGGAAAAGATGGAAAAGAACTGACCCGAGGCTGAAAAACTTCTTTCCCCCAAAGATGTAGGGCGGGGTTTTGAGGGCCCAATCAAGGCCCCCAACATGGTCCTTTAGGCCCGGTAGCAGGGGGGAAATCGAAGGTTTCCCCCCGGGCCGGGAGGCTGAGGGCCCGAAAGTCCCACTCAAGGACCCTGGAGTTTTTTGGGGAAAAAATTTCAGGGCCCGGCAACCATGACTTGACGAAACCGGGTGCAAAGAAACAAATGAACAGAAAGGGGCCCAAATTGACCGAAAGGGTGCTGGAAAAACGGAACGAAACGGAAAATGGGCCCACGGCTACCAACCACGCGAAACGCAAGGCAAAAGCGAATCTCAGACAGCCTGGCAGACAACGACGAAAAAACGAAACTGTACCGGTCCAAGACCCGGTACAGCATATAGCTATGCATGTGACCTTTGTTTATTTATAAATCTACTGACCATGTTCCAAACTAGGACTCTCCTACAGAGTTACAAAATAGAATACTGGTTACCATTGTTTATTTATTTAATCATTTATTTAAATGGATAACACCATTTTACAAACACATTTTCCGTACACAACTTATAGCAAAATAGCTATATAAAAAAATTCAAAGAACATAAAAAAATCTATGATAGAGAGAAAATCGAAAAATTTAAAGACTATAAACAATTTAAGAATACTAAAACATTATTAATTAAAAAAAACCAAACAAATACAAACATTCAAATTACAACTCAGAAAATTAACAAAGACACTTGCTCTATAAGTTAAGAACAAAATAAATATATATGTAGATAAACACCAGTACAAAACAGAAATTACAAAAAATAAATTAGCATTAAGTATCTAAGTATCCAATAGAAGTAATAACTTCATAAACAGAGACACAGAAATTAGAAGAAACAAAAGTAGGTTGATTAGGGGGGATGTAGACACAACCAATCAAAAAGCTGTGGGATAACAGTATAAGAATTCGGTGTGCCGTTGGGAACTATAACTTTTTTTTGGGTCTTCACAATTTGGAGAACATTATTAATGTATTTTATGGTAAGATTATTTTCACCTTTGCTTTCACGATCTTTTAGTTCAAAGTTTAGAGCCAGAAGATGATTAGATTCACGTGGAGTTCTATCTCTAGATACTTTTATTGATGAGAAAGAATTAATGTTGATGAGTAAATCGTAATTTTCATTTTAACTAAGAATAAAATTGGGTAGATAGTATTATTTATATAAATAAGGATCATATTTTAATCATTTAATATTGGAATTTTTTAATGAAAACAATCTGCCACTATATATTGTTTAATATATCTTGAAACAATTTAATTTATCAATCAGCTGTTATTTGCTTCAATCAAATTGACTCAGTTGTATTGTTAATGTTTTTAGGAATGCGTTGATTTGACACCTTGACCCTCATCTCACTGTAACCCAAAATGATAAGGTCATGCGCACAGCTATACACTTCCATTATGAATATTAGAACAAGAATAATTTAATAGAGAAAAAACTTCACTATCAAACAAATGCAAATCGACTGAAAAATAAAATATGGTTATAGATTTCCTAGTCATCCATATTTAAGAATTATAGTACCATCACAGAAATGTTCACAGGAAATAAATAAACTTACAAGTTAATTTTGGGGCTCTAGGCCTAGGATTTCAGTAGTAATGAAAGGAAAGGAAAGCAGCATACCTGGTAAACTGTGAATAGAAACATATATGATGTCCTATCTTTCCTAATATACAAAACATTTTTCTTCAAAATCCTACTATTTTCAGATTTTTAAAGTTAAAGAAAAAAAGGAATTCCTCCTGTAGTGTATTTTTGTTACTTCAGAGAAGTCTGTATAAGTTTCAATTGAAAAATAAACTGATTTATTTACAACTCATATTGATTGTCAAACACTACCTTAACTTGTACAAGATGTACCAGTTCGTCACTGGTAAGAGGCATCATGTTAACTTGCCGCCATTGTTTCTCCAGAAGTTCACAAGCGTTGCTCTTTTGTTTGTAAGTACCACTGCCACTGGATACTAACCTAAGAAAACAAAAAGATGAAAACACATTAACTAGCTAATACCTAAATTGCTCATCTAAGCCCACTTAACCTTCTACTATATTATATGGCCCGGTATAAAAATGGTATTAAAGTTGTTTTTATGTCATCATTAATCTTAAACTACACATATTCCACAGGTTTTGAAACGGAAAAAAATAATTGTACAAATCTTGAAATTCATATCAACTTAACTGAAATATGAGATGCTCGAAATGGATGCCACTGTACAGTTTACTGAACCACCCGCCCACTCCCCCACGTACAGGGGTATTGACCCACCCGCCCGCCCATACACGTACAGTGGTATTGACCCACCCACCCGCCCATACACCTAAAGAGGTAATGACCCACCCACCCACCCATACACGTACAGTGGCATTGACCCACCCGCCCGCCCATACACGTACTGTGGTATTGAATATTGAACTCTCCTACTCACCCATACACGTAAAGTGAAATTGACCAAACCATCCACCCATACACGTATATAGTGTTTAACCCACCCGCCCAACCATACACATACAGCATTTGGTTATGTATAACCCCCCCCGCCCACCCCTTCACGTACAGTGGTATTGACCTACCCGCCCACCCATACACGTACAGTGGTATTGATATATAATGCCAAACAAAAACCATTTTACCTGTGGACTATCACTCAAGTTTTCTCCCAGCTGCCAAACCAAGTCTTTCTTAGAATTTTTATAAAGTAAATAATTTTTGGAACATTACTTCAACAATGAGGTATGACCTAGTCTAAATGTAAATATTTGAGAAAATCATGTTGATTCCTTTGCACTCCATGAAACACATTTGAAGTGTATGCGAAAATAGGTCAATGTGCCTGGATATAGGTTAGTTGAGGATATTGAATATAGAGATTATGCAGTAGCAACGCACAAGAAGCTGGGCAATGATAATATTAGAACTTACTACAAAATGTGTTATGACAAATTTTCATATTAGCATTAAAAAAACGTACATATCCACCCAAACGTGTAGTACAGAGGTAATTTTAGAGCAATGAAAAACATAGCTAAGTCAATGACCAGTACCATGAAATTGTCAATCCCACATGGCCCGAAACAGATGATCCTTAAACACAGCCCTAAACCAATCATGCTCACCAATTATTCTAGTTGATATTTAATTGATCTTGCCTAAAATGTTGGCCTACTCTTTCAAGAGCAATGTTCTCAAAATATTGAATATATAATAATTCAGCATCAAATTCTTGCATTATATATTAATTTGTTACGGAGCTGACAAATACTTTACATAAATCCAGTTTTGTAGGGAAAATGAAACAATGATTTTCTAACCTCTTCACTACGCACGAGTACAAGACAGAAAGTCAACAAAAGCAGACGATATTTGCTACTTAACCACAAATTAAGTTTTAACTGGACGTCAAGCCTCCTTGTAAATTTAACCATATTTAGCGGGCATTTAACGACGGTTAACTATAACACCGTTGGTGAAACACAAAATATCAGCTGATTCTCTTACCATGATTAAAACATGCTAACCAAGGTTGGTGAAACCAGCCAACAGTAGACAGTACAAACATTTAGCCACATAATTCCTGGCTGACCATAGTTCAGCATGAAAAAAAATAGTCATCATCTACTACATTGTTAGGAAAGCATGATACAAATCGTCAGCGTAGAGATGAAAAGACTAGTGCTTAATTACAATTAACTATGTAATTGTTTGTGTTTTAATTACATGAATATTAATAAAAATTCATTAATAAATAATTAATAAAAAGAATATTATTTTAAGACTGTAATATGCTTAACTAGTAATCAATCTAAAGAGAAAAAAGGACTATCCATTTAGAAGTAATGGATAGTAAACTCATTCAAATGCCTTAAAAAATTTAAAAGAGTTAAGATTGTAAGACGTTTTGGTGCAATGCTGAACAAATAATTTACTGGATTTGAAGAAAGAATAAACTTGCCTATGAGTAAAATGGGAAGATTACAGCTATGCCTTTGTGGTTCTTAAGCACCTATTCGCGGATTATTACTGTAACAATGATTCAATTCTAAACATAGATTACAAAAATTACTTTTTCTGTATTTGTAATTTTATTAAGACTATTCTATCATATTCTCACATTATACTGGGACTTACTTTGTTTAATTAATGTTGTTTTATATTAACATATTGTAAAAATCTTGCATATATTGTAGTCTAATTTTATGTATACAAAAAAGTTTTAAGAGGTTATGTTTCCAAACATTTTTAGCAAAAAACGCCCGCACTACCCAACTTTTCTAGGACAATTCAAATTTCCCTAATTATACTCTGGCAATCCAGTACTAAAATGTTTATGATTCTATTGCCCTATGCATGTAATATTACGGCCACAGTTCCCAAAGGGATGCATTAAAAACTCCTGCTGAACATTTTTATAAAAACAATTTTTCACAAACAAAATTTCAACAACGTTTAAATAAGATGTATGAGGGCCCTAAGTTAACGTTTTAAATTCTCAAAACTATACTGTAATATGTCAACAAACATAGTACATAGACTTATACTGTATGATATATGTTTAAACATAATTTTAGTGTTTTAAAATAAATTTTGAATTTATTTGGTATAATTAAGTCGTAGTGATAAATTTTGATGTAGTTAACTAAATAAATTCCAGCCTGACACAGTTAAAACAAGGTAAAACACTATTGATATAAGATTTTTAAACTGTCTTTTATAATTTTTTGAAATTAATAGTGGACTGAAATAGTTTAATGCAAAAACAACTGGATACCATCTATTATCTGTGTATAATTCTTATTTAATTTATATTCCTAAGGATTTTAGTGATGGTCAAATCCTGGAGAAACTTTAGTTTCAGAAACAAATCCACATTGAGAAACATTTTCAGATCCTATCACAAATATCGTTAGGTAACAGACATACCATTTTGTACATTTGATTTTAATAGAAAGAAAATACTATTTACAATGCAATTAGACATTGGAATGAATTTTTCTTCCAAAAAAACTTTTTTATAACTCTTACAGCTAAGTTTAGAAACTTTTCCAGTTGATAAATCATCTATCAAAGCAAATAATGTTTTAGTTTCAAGTTATAAATATCAAGATTTTGTAGACATATCTTTTACTGACACTAATGATATTGAATATTCAATAATTTCATAAATTCTTTGTAAGTTAAATGAACAGAGGATGTACCTGTAAGTTAGGAAGAGTTGGAAGCCAGGAGTGACAGGGAGGTGGTCCCTGTAGCCTGGAACACTGAGGGCTCCAGTTTCCAGCAGACTGGCAAGCACTGCCACTACGTCACTTGTGGCATTGTCTATGTCTTCTAGAAGTAACCAGCGACCGCCAGCCACTGCCTAAATGTAAGAACAAACAAACAATTTAGATTATGAGGATGTTCAATTTCAAATATTTTGTTTTTACAAATTGTACCTGAAATAAAAATGATTTTGGGAAGGAAACAATAATTGATTAGCTAAGATCTAAACACTATCTGATTAGTTAGGTTATAAGACATTAGGCCTGGAATTAATTTAACCCACGATCACTCGCACTATTACTTTTAATCTAACATTTTTTGTTCCTCTGAAGAAACAATTTTTAATCATGATTGTATGTGCCTAAGTGTTTAAGAATGATTTCTTTAGTATTCTAGCCACCTGCAAGAGTGGTTGGGGAAGATTAGTGTGGTTGGAGGGGGTTAGAAATGGAGGGGAAAGTGGCGCCACTTCGCTATTGTTAGAGTCCTCCGAACTATACAAGCGTTCACAGTGTTAAAACAGTTCTAATGGCGCGAGTGATCACAGAACTGTCAGTTCGGTGTTTGTAAGTTGTGTTTTGTAGATTAATAAGTTGAAAATTACAATAAAATATGATGTTGTGTGATTTAAAATGTGTTAAAAAATTATTTATTTCCTTTCCTATATGTATATACAACATATACTTTGAATGATAAGAGGATGTCAAAAGTTAGGAGTGCCCTAATGGCACGAGAGATCTAAGAAGTTTCAGTATTGCAAGTGATCCCGGGTTAATAGTGCAGAAAGGGCATCAGCAAACTTACCAGAGAAGATAAGTCCACAAACACATACACAGAAAACATATAAAAACACAAGATTTAAATTTGTACTGGTGTTGTGTTTTAGAAGTTTCTTGTGTATGTGTTTGTAGATTTATCTCCAGAGGTAAGTTTGCCGATGCTCTTTATCTCCTATTTTAAATACTCCTTCATTGCAAACAACAAACATTTGTTTGTCCAAAAAGAACATTTTAATTTTATGCTAAGGCCTTTTATGAGAGTTTATACAGTAAAGTGTTTATGTAGTTTCATGTTAGTTTCAAAACACTTGTTCACGCACAAGAGGTGTACCTAGGTGTGAACAAGGCTTGAA
The DNA here is from genome assembly GCA_035578905.1 of Stictocephala bisonia. NCBI lineage: Eukaryota > Metazoa > Arthropoda > Insecta > Hemiptera > Membracidae > Stictocephala > Stictocephala bisonia. The sequence goes on along the minus strand of JAQJVL010003788.1, from coordinate 10,344 downwards.
ACAGTGTATCCTTCAGGAAAAAGTATCTCCTTTGACCCTAGATCTCCAGGAAATGTACCTGAACTAAAAATTGCATCTGCTTGGGATAGGGTTGCACGAATCTGGTTATTAGTTATAACATAGATTTCATCTACATCCCAGTGGATGACATATTTCTAAGGAAAGATTAAATGGTAACACAGACCATTCGTGTAGTATATTTTTATCACTCTTACTCCTATGTCTAAACAAACTAAAATCCGTCGCCAACGGCTGAACTACTAACCTTTGTGAGAACTCCAGGCTGCCAGATAAACTCGCCAGGTATATCTGTGCAACAGTATGCCCCTAGGAGCATCTTTGCATCAGTCTCATCACCAAGCTGGACCTTCAAGAGGTCTGGTGGCTCTGGTCGGCCTGAAAATAGAAGAGGTGTGTCAGCAAGAATATTTATCCTCTTATTAACGATGTTATCTATAATGTTTGTCAATGTAAAGTAATATACAAACTATATAATGAGATCCATTTAACTCAATTCTTGCAATAAGCATTTTTATTGTATTAATAAATTCATTCATCAATAAATAAATTCATTACATAGCATATAAACTAACGTTGTACTAATAATAACTTATGTCTTAGGAGGAAAGAAAGTGACCATAAATCAGTTCTGATTGTGAATAATAAAATTCTGGACAGTAGAATCCGACAAGTTCCTACATATCTGGATTTGACTGACCTGAGAAATCATTTAATTTGTTCAAAGGTTTTGTAAGGCTGTTTATGCCCTACAACGCCTTGCAATTAGGGGTGTGCGAGTAGTGATTTTTGAGTTCGACCTGAGTCGAGTAGTTGGCATTTTTTTTTTGAGCGAGTATTTTCAGAAGGATTTCCTGTTCACCCAAGACTACTGTAAAAGGCAGACACCATCCTTAGCCTATGTCAAGTTTTGCCAGATTAGTAAATATATACATCTAAACACAATGATTTTGATTTGTTGTTTGTAACTGTAACATTTGATAAATAAAACTTTTTACTTCCTGCCTTCCAACATTTTTGTGTGGGATTGTTTTGTTTAACCTTTTTCCTTTTTTCATAACTAATATGATGTAAGAAACTAAGAAAGTATATTATTAATTGAAACAACGTGGATTATAAAGATTTAATCTGTTCACTCATATCACAGATCAAATTTTCTATGGAAGCCAATTATACTGTTTCACAGGCGGCCGATATGTTTATCTGGTGGTTCAGTTCAAAGTGTACTGCGAAAACGTAGCGAAGCTTGTTAGTAAAAGCTGCATCCAACCAAACTGATGCTAAAATTCAGATGTCATCGCCAAATGCAATCATTTGCTTTCAGAATTGCCTCCTCTCAACAAAAAATTGATTGTGTACTCGCCAAGAAGAGTGGATCTGTATTCTGTGATTATTTAATTCAGTAATAACAAGGTTACAACTAACCGGAAATAAGCTGTGAATTATATAATCAAATTTGAGAATCTGGATGACAAAGACTAGTTCAATCGATTGTTAATAATAACCAAGCAGGTTTACTACAAATAAATTTTAAAGTCGCTTAGGATAAATTAGTTTTTTAATTATAATCGGTAATGAAATGTGTGCACCTTGAAACTACTTCGATACATGAGGCTACACTGAACAACAGATAAATAACTATGTCATAACGAGAAATTCATGAATACCTGGCGTAATCGAATGAAACCCATAGACATAGTCAGTTAATATAATAGGTCTAGCCGATATTGGCGACAAGATGCAGTCTGAAATATCAGCTAAGTGCCAACTAGTGATACAGTGAAGATTTTGGGCAGCTAAATTATAAACTTATGAATAAAAAACGAGACTTTTGATAAGGCTCGATCGAACTTCGAGTAGTTTCGGAAGCTTCGAGCTGAGTTTGAGTAGTAAAATACTCGAACAAATACTCGAAGTTTCGAGAACTCACACACCCCTACTTGCAAATATTGTTCATTAGAGATTTTAACCCTTTTGGTGCCAGGCCAATTCCACATTTCCTATATGAAAAATGCCCAGCCATTTTTGGTGAAATTGCAAGGCTTCAAACAAACTTACGCAACATCTATGACTTTAGTCATATTTATTTAATCTTTTTTTTTAACTGAAGGAAAAGAAGTGCTCTTTCTAATGAAATATAGTTTACTCTCCTAATTAAAAAAATGTTTTTATTAAAACAAAATATTTCATACCTAAATTTTTTTTTTCTAATTTGAAGGTGCATAACATATTTACAAAATCTGTTTGCAATTTTCCCCTAATTACCATTTTATAGAGAATTTAGAACTGAAAACACAAACAAACATAACAATATACTGCATTGACACGAAAGATGAACTCAGCCACACTGACTACTGACTTATTCTAATGTTTACTGAATCAACTGCGCAATTTTACGAAAGAAGAGTGCGAAACTTATGATGGCGGTTATTGTCAATTCGTCTGGTATGACTTTGGTGGCTCATTCATGAAAAATATTGATGTAGTATAAAAATTGGTGCGTCACTCACAGCGACTCCCAGCACTAAAAGGGTTAAGAATGACCTATTTTGACCTAATATACTAGAACATGACCTATGGAATCAGTCACCGAGGCAGGCAAAATAATGTTTCGAAGAGTACAGTAGAAACCCTATTTTCCATCAGGGGTTGGGACCGCGGCCGTGACGGATTGGAGAATAGACTGATTATAGAGAATTCACCCACTCACAATTATATCGTAGGAAACTTATTATTAGTGCTTATGCACGTTAGGTTTAAATGCTGTATAGTACATATTGATTAACAAAATTAGAATAAAAAGGTTAGAAAAAAAGGCATTTTCAGAATGTATATACTGCAGTTCACAATTACCCTTTTATTACAGTAGGGCTAGTTTTAATGTAAAACATAAGATTGTACATCATGTAATAAGCAGAAAAATTAATTATCAACATTATTAAAATTAAACTGCAGTACAGAGTAACATATTAAAGCCTAGTTCCCATGGCTAGTGTTTTCGCAGACATCAGGCGGCCCGATGTCGGTACACGGATAGTGTGTTGCCGCGACTCGCCTGTGTATTATCAGACAGAACCGTCTGCGGCTAAAAACTTCATTTTCGAGAACATGCCTTTGTAGTGCTGCCTCTTTCCCCATGTTGTACTGTTCAGGCAGCCCCGGACGGTGTGTCCGTACGTCAGGCAAGCTGTTCCAACGACCTGTTATCTGTTAGACGGCAGAAGAGGCCTTACGGATGGCAGGCCGTTGGAACTAGGCTTATGTGGGCTAGACGGCTAGAAGGAGAATTGTCGTCTTCCAGACGGATAAGTCATGCGGCAACTGTCATATCGTGGCGCAACAAACCCAGACACTGACGGTTAACAGAACCTGGTGGAAAATAAGGTGACGGACAATAGGGTTTTCACTGTATTCAGGTTTCAACGTTCAACAGGTTGGCAGACCTGGTCTGCAGAAGTTTGACGTGTGTTGTTATGCTCTAATGTTTTTATCATTGTGTAATAACTATTTGAACGTGACATTGTTTTTAATACGTCGGAAGGCTTGATTGTGTTTCGGTGAAACTTTTGCATGCTGCGGTATTACTGACAATTGTAAGTAGCTGAATGTGCACTGTCGTGTCTAACCCATCTCAAGCACACGCGCGGCAGCTGCCACCAACGTCCGTGAGCGGTTCCAGTCTATGCGCAGGCTCTACGCGCCGCTACCAACCCAGCTGGTCGCTGCCCGGCCGCCGAAATATCCCTGCTGTCACTAATCACTGACACGAGTAGGCCGTTGTCTGCCTAACCGCTCGCTGCCAGAGTTGCCGATTGCGCCTTCAATTTTCTTCACCACTACGCTGCTGCTCGCCTGTCCTGCGATTTTCATTTCTTCAAATGCTGGCTATCCACTACTGTGATTATTGCTGTGGTTCATCGTTTTGATCTGGGCCTATAATAAAATTGACTTATCTTCTCATCCTTAATTTTAATATTATTTGGTTGTTTTATTTTTGTTGACTAATTTATTGTAATATATATATATATATTTTTATTCTTTTACAATAATTAGTAAAAATGGTGATGACTCGTGGTATGTCAAATGCCCCTATGACTGTTATAGAAGAAATATTTACAGACACAAATAATCTTGACGAGGATACCGAATCTCTTGTAACAAACCTATGTATGATCTTAAAAAACTTAGAAGCAAATCATCCTCACATCAACTTGTCTGATCTTGTACTAAATATATCCAACCTACTTAAGCGATTTGATGGATCACTGAGTACTCAATCTCATTCCGAAGTTGTAATCAAAGAACTTCAAGGTAATATTTTAACTCTTGAGTCCAGTCTCGAAATAGGAAAACAACGGAGGCGATCTGATTTAAATGAATCCTTTAACGAGCTAGACGTTATCCGAGAGGAAAAGGACCTTATTATTAAGGAAAATAGCGCCATGTCTTCTAGATTAACTAGTGTTAAGACCAACCTAGAGAATTTAACTCATGAATGCTTGTCATTAAAATCTTTGATCACTGATAGGGATAGGGCTATTGAAAAGCTGAAATCAGATTTAAATGCTTCTAATTTGAAAAACTCAGAACTAATAGGGATTGTAACGGAGCTTAGGTCTTCCATTGCTGAGGTTGAAAATAAATCCTGGCTGAATAGTAGATGGATTGAGGACTCTATTCTTGATACCTACTTTCAATCTTTTGAGAAAAATAACAAGGACAGCTTATCCAAAGTTGTATTTTTAGGGCCTACAATAACTCAGCTTATAAAGCATGGCAGTTCTACGGATGTGAATGCCCTTCTCAATGAGTTAAACTTCTTCAGTTCAGATTACGCATTTCTATGCATTAATAAAAACCCTCTAGTTTTTAAGTCAGATACTGGTTCGGATTGGACCCTACTGTTTGTTGATATTATTAGTCAGAAATTGTATCACTTGGACTCACTCCATGGTAGTAACATGCCTGCTGCAAAAATAGTAGTGGGAAATCTTGGGTTCGAAGAGAGTAGCTTAAGTGAGTTGAGTTGCACTCAACAAAATAATGTGTATGAGAGTGGCTTAAGTGTATTGGTGAACACAAAGTTCATTAATGAGGGGTTTTGCAAAAGAAAGGCACCAGGCACCATTTATTTCCCTGACTGGTATAGGCTTTTTACGGAGAACACAAGTAATCTGTCACTCGAAGAATCAACTAAATCAGTTTTGATCGAGGCAAACATAAATGAAAAATCTCAAGCAATTAACGATAGCGACAAATGGTCGATTGTGAAACGAAATCGGACAAAAAAGTCTAACAATAAAATTAATAAAATGCCATCCATCCCCACTGTTGAGATTAGGAATAAATACAGAGAACTTGCGTCGTGTGACTCGGAGGTTGTCCATGGCACTGGGTCTGTGAGAAGTGTCTCTGGAGTGTGGAAGACGAGCCTACAGAAGAATGCCACGACTCATAATAATATTGAGAGGTGTAAGAAGTCGAAGAAGGTGGACAGTGATTTGAAACGGCTGTCTGTCCGTAGGATAGCTAATTATAATAAAGAACAACTTTGTCCTATTTTAAACTCTGCTAAGGATTCTGCAGTCATGGACTGTCATCTTGGCCAAAGCAAAACATTAAATAGTGTAAATAGTAATATAGATTGTGTACATAAAGGAAATAGTCCTGATTCTGTAAATAGTAGCAATAATCATGCATCTGCCTTAAAAGGTTGCCTTGTTATTGGGGATTCGTTACTAAAATTTTCTGGTAAACAATGTCTCTATAATGGAGCTACTGTTGATACGAATCCTGGTGCAAAAATTGTAAATATAAAGAAAAAGCTCATGGAGTATGAGCAAGTCCAACCACCGGTTATTTATATTCATGTCGGTACAAATGATGTGGTTTTGGGTTATAATGGGGGGCCTGGGTATGACGGTGGTTTTGGCAAGAAAGAAGTTTTGCACAGTATGGCAGATCTATTATATACTTGTAAGACTAAATTTCCTAGTTCTAGGATAATTTTAAATAGCATATTAAGACGTCTGGATATTAACGACATAGCTTTAGATTACCTCAATGAGCAGTTTTATTTAATGTGCAACAACTTTAATGTTGAATTTATAGATCTGTACAATTGTATACGCAGGTACCATCTTACGAAAGATGGAAGGCACTTAAACAGAAGTGGCAGCTTTAAATTGGGTCACATTATGCTATCCACGTTGCTAAAACATACTTCGCAACTCCCATCATGCGATTCAGAGGTGCCTCACCACACTAGTGATGTCGTCCAACCCTTTCCTGCCACACCTATTCCTTTTGAGTGTTCCCATGAGCCTTCTCCTGTGCTCTCCCGAGACCCTCCTTCTCCTTCTTCGGGAAACGGGACGCGCAGGGTGCCCAGTACGGTAACCTAAACCTTGTAAGACTACTACATCAAAATGTTCAGGGTATTATGCCTAAATTGACTCAGGTAGAGGTCATGGTGGATATGCTCTCGCCCCAGATCCTTTGTTTCTCAGAACATTTTTTGAGAGAGTCTGAAATGAATGTTTTTGTTCTGTCTGGGTTCAGAGTTGTGTCCAGTTATTGTCGGTCCGTTAAGGGGCGGGGTGGTGTGTGTATCTTAGTCCAAGAGGGCCTGAAACATTGTCATGCTGTTGACGTTTCGAGATTTTGCACGGAGGGTTCTTGTGAGCTCGCTTGTATAACAGTAGATTTAAGTGGTTCTCAATGTTTGGTTCTCTCTATTTACAGACCTCCACTTTCTGATGTTAGTAATATTGAATTGTTTTTTAAATCTTTAACTGATTGTCTTGACTCAATTTTGAAATACCGTTTTAAAGTTCTTATCGCTGGTGATTTCAATATTGATATGTGTTCTGGAAATGAAACTGCTAACCGGCTGTCTCACCTCATGACTTCTTTTGGGCTTAGAGATACTATAAAATCGTATACCAGGGAGTTTAATGGATCTACGTCACTAATTGACAACATCTTTACAAACATCAATCCAAGCGAACTGGTCACTCAAGTTGTCATAACAGCAGTCTCTGATCACCATGCCCAAGTGGGAGATCTTAGGGTCAATTTGTCTCCCATGACAAATATTCCTAAGTTCAAACTTAAACGTCAAATTACATGTAACAGTATCCAAATGTTAAAAAACTTGTTAGCGAATGAAAGGTGGGATAGTGTATTTAGTACACAGAATGTAAACTCCAAGTTTTTACTTTTCCTTTCTACTTTTTTGTACTGTCTTAACATAGTTGCTCCTATAAAAAAGTTAAAATACAAAGAGACCAAATCTTTTACTAAGGTATTTTTCGATAAAGATTTGCTTCAGCTCCAAGAGAAAGTCCTCACTATGTATTCTTTGACTAAACACCTTGGATCTGGACACCCCTTACGAAAGTCTTACCGTGATCTTAAGAAACAGTTTCGGACCAAAGTTCACTCTGCCAAGTCTGGATTAGTTTTTAAACACATCGCAAGGCAAGGGCTCATAACAAAAGCAGGGCTGTTTGGGATATCATTAAGGATATTCAGCCCAATGAAAAGTTTAAGTCTTTCACCAATTACTCCATAAAGAACGAGAGTGGTTCCTTAGTGAATGATCCAGCTGAAATTTCATGTCTGTTCAATACTTTTTTCACTCAGACAAGTGAAAGACTTGGAAGCGGTTCTTTGGGTATTGACGACCCTCAACGTGTGTGCCACGCTGTGCGGACAGTTCTACCATCGCTTTTTCTGTGGCCAACCGATACTCGGGAAGTAATCGCAGTGGTAAAATCCTTAAAGCCAAGCCACACTTCAGGAACAGATGGCATGTCTTCTAGTCTTCTTAAAGATGTTGTTGAGCAGTTGGCTTTCCCCTTGGCCCACATTGCGAATGCTACCTTCGAAAGTGGCGTTTTTCCAGGTATTCTAAAGCAAGCTGTAGTTAAACCATTACTTAAAAAGGGAAGCCCATGTGACATTGAAAACTATAGGCCTATATCCATCCTATCAACGTTTTCCAAAGTCTTGGAAAAGCTATTCCTCATTCGTTTATTATCATTCCTATCGAAAAATAATATCATTTTCGAAAAACAATTTGGATTTAGACGAGGATTCTCAACAGTTGATGCCGTGTTTGACTTCATCAAAAATGTTTCTTTAGCTTTAGATGAACGTCAGCATTCGTTTGGTGTATTCTTGGATCTCCAAAAGGCATTCGACGTTGTCAATCATGAGCTCTTATTGTTTAAACTACATAACCTTGGAATAAGGGGAGCTGCTTTCGACTGGATTTCTTCATTTTTGAAAGGCCGTAGCCAGGTGGTTGAAATTCCCTTTGTTGACGACTCCGGTTGCTTAAGTCACCGAGTATCCTCTGTAGAAACAGTGAAGTCAGGGGTACCCCAAGGCTCTAATCTTGGCCCAGTCTTGTTTCTGTTATTTATTAATGACATCTCGTCAAGTGTAAACGGAGGGAATTTATGTCTATTTGCTGACGACACATCCATCAATATGTCACATAAAAATAGGGAAACTCTGGAATGCGATATTTTTGTACAAGGTAGTTGTCTTCTTCAATGGCTGGAAGAAAATCGCCTTGCCGTGAACACTGCAAAGACAGCATTTCTCGACTTTAGAATTCGAGCCCCTATGAACGGTGCTAGTGGAAGCTCGTCCCTCCTTTTAGGTGATTTCGTTATTAGCCCGTCGCAATGTACAAACTTCTTGGGTGTCGTTCTGGACTCAAGGCTGAACTTTCATCTTCACATGGACAAAGTTTGTGGCAAATTGTGCAGTGGTATCTTTTTACTGCGTAGACTTTCCCGTTTATCCAGTACTGAAGTTCTTCTGGCCTGCTATTATGGATGCATATTTCCACATCTTACTTATGGACTTCCAATTTGGGGCTCAGAAAACACCAGGACATTGTACATCTTCCGTTTACAGAAGAAATGTCTGAGGATTGTTTTGGGATTGGCAAGGAATCAATCATGCAGGGGGCTGTTCCGTGCAAACAATTTACTTACATTTCCAAGCCTGTACATACTTGAGACCTTAACCTTTATTAAAAAAAACATGCATATTTTTACCACCGAATCACCTGTACAACACAATTTCCGAAAATCCAGCCGTCTACCCTTTCCAAAGCACCGAACATCATTTTTTGAGAGCCAGTTATATTATTCTGCAATTAAATTATTTAACAGCCTCCCTCTGGAATTGAGAGCAGTAACCGTAGTTAGTAAGTTTAGGTTAAGACTAAAATGTTTCCTGATTGAAAAGGAATTTTACTCTGTAAGTGAATACTTGATGTCTAAGTATGATAAACATAGCTCTAATTAGGTTTAAGCCCTCACAATTTTAACCTTTGTTTTATTGTATTTATATTGACCATTGTTATGCAATATACTATTGTTAATTGACAAATAAACGATTTGAATTTGAATTTGAATTCAAAAGAAAGATGTTACAATAATGGCTAAACTGAGTCCTATTGAGATGCGTTCAGGGAGGTTGGACTGCTGACTCCTTCAGTAGTTGGTGTCAAGTTGATCAATATTCCCCCTAGAAGCATCAGCAATTGCAATTAATGCAGCATTAATTCAACATTTGACTAAAACACCTCTTGGTGTGCAAATCGTACTATTACGATGATGACTTCATGTCTTGCTGCTGGGGGCCACTAATTACCTAGATCATTCACTGATGTCATACGAGAGTTGAATGAATGAAACAAATGTATATGTTTGTACAAGGAACGAGTACAGACAATAATGACACTTGCAATAACATGGATTATTTTTGTACTGCAAAAATGATTTAACTTATTAATTTACATTATGTTTTCTACGGTTGTGAAACAGAACGTAAAACATTCATTGCCTAGCAGGGTAGAAGAGTCATTAGTAAGCTTGTATGTGTATAGAGTGAGTGGGAGTTCTATCATAGTGAATTCATTGATAGGTTGGATGGAAGGATACATCCAAATTCTAGGTGTATTGTTCTTGTGAAGTGCATATAATTGTTTTCTGCATCATTTGAATCAGTCCAAGCTTTCCTGTATCTTCCATGAACATTTTTGTTAACTCACTTACGTACAATCGTCTACCTTTTCTGGAAAAATTATTACATCGCCTGCAAATGCATGAGTGTTGATTCTAGATCCAATCGTTATGCCTTAATCTCTTTTTGCTATTTTTTGGAATGTATCTTCTATTGCTATGTTGAACATATACCATATGTTGAAAACATATCATGAATGTTTTTATGTGAGATAAAATAAATCTCACAGATATTTATTAATCAGTGAGATTAATAAATAAAATTGATAACAAGAAA